>JAOVYU010000063.1:18503300-18517440 GCA_025674565.1 Synodontis membranacea | reverse complement strand
AGAGAGACCGTCTGGAGTCTGGAGAGGAGATGCAAGAGCACACATTTTTTGTGTGTGTGTGTGTGTGTGTGTGTGTGACTACAGTGTGCTGATGCTGCGGTCTGAACCAGTCCAGACTCCAAACAACAAGTAAAGGGCAAAACAGTCAACTTCAATCAAACAAAAAGAAGTTTTCTCTTCAGATTTTTGAAGCAGTGAGTTTGCTGTTTACCGAGTCCTCTCTACGGCTCAGTGCTTGTGTAAGTGCAACGGATGAGAATGAATTACAGCGGGCTGGCTTAATTAAGCACAGTCAGCCACAGGCCGACCTTTCCCTGTAAGACAAACGCGCTCTCTTTGCATAGCTGTGCATAGGTATGGAAATGTGGAACGTTCTCTGACTTTCAGTACTTTTTTTTAGAGGACGACGGCGTGTAGTCCTGAGCTGAGAAAACAATGCGTTCATTACTTCAAGCAGTTAAAGAGTTTTGCACAGTCGAGCACAAGGTGAAACATTCATCCCGAATGAATGATGAATTTAACTGTGAGGAAAGAGCCTGGTTTACTTGCATGCTGTAATATAATTAGGACAGGATTTTTTGGCATGAATTTGGCTCTGTTCGTGAACGTCTTATTGCGATTTGTCTGTGGTGCATGATTGTGACCCTTAAGACCTTGCGATAAAATGAAGCTCCGTAGCGATGCGATGGCTGGTTGGATGTTTTTTTTCTCGGCGTCTGACGTTCATTTGAATTTGGTCTTAGTCGTCAGAGATCTGTACATCAACACATGATTGTTAAGCACGTTTCCCTTTTCAGCTCCGTTTTAACGTGGCTAGACGAGGCATGGCTGATGAGACTAGACTGATAGGCTGAGCTCATTGCAGTAATGTTCCTTAAGTGCTCATTTTTCAGCGTGTGGGAGAACAACATCGAATGTTAATCACACTTTATTGGGGCCACTGCCGGGATTCAGCTCTCCATGACAAAGCGAAGTGAAAAGACGACGAGTCTTAAATGTGGAAATTGAACGCCCATGAAAGAAGCCAAAGTAGACCACATCAGGTGTTCGCCTGTGTTTAAAGGATTTTCACGCTTGTACTGGTTTTGCTCTTGTTGTGGGACCCCAGTATATTGCAAATGACATTTATTTTTGTCCTTGTGCCGTGTCGCATGAAAGAACAGTGGTGGTATGATCATGCTGCATGTGAACACTGAGCAAACAGACTAATGAGCGAAACTTCTTCAGAGTCAATGTTTGAGCTTGGAGGAACTTTATATACCGGATTCGATTTAGACTGCATGGGACTTAGTAGAAAAAGATTCTGTGGTCTTGAATAATGTTATATGATTATGTTATGTGACTTAACTATGGAAAAAATGTTTTTCCATTTAGATTTTGCAATAAATCTAGGTTTAGTCAAATTTTCATTTCATTTCATTTAGGTTTTGTCAAATCGCCTGAAAAACCACCTTTTGCAAGCGTAGGAATTATTTTATTTTTTTGCAATGTTTGAGAGTTTTTCCAAAATTCACCCATTATGCATTTTTTTTTCTTACTGTGCATTAAGCAGGTTACCGGAAACCCACCTTATGATACATGAAATGTGTCATGATATATAGATTAGATAGATAGAAACCTGCCACTAGTTTAATAAACGTTGGAAAAATTAGTTTGAGGACACTTTTATTTAATGCTCTTTTTTTTAATGTACCTGTGATATTGTGAAATAATTTATCACTTATCGATTAACACTCATTGATTTATTAATATAGATAATTTATAAATCATCTTATTTCCCAGACCTGCTTCATGTTGTGTTTTTTTTTTCATGGAATGTATATACATTTCTGTCCACTATCATTCATATTCACTAACTCATGTCTAACCGTTTCCTCATAACGTTTGCCTCACTAAAGTCTCTCTGTCTTGTGAAGTCATTAAAAAGGAAACACCCCTCCCTGATTGCTTCTTCTTTTCAAAACGGCTGGATGTGTTTCCAGCTGTGAGCCCTTTCACTCATTTAAATCCCGCCTCTGAGATGACGGCTTCAGGAAGGGGAGAGACAGACCGATTTATTTATTTATTTTTATTCCATGCATTAGAACATTTGCATGCTTTTTTTGTGATGTCATGTGCTACATATGTGTTTTGTTTTACGTTCTCTCTGGTGTGTTTTTGTGTGTGTGTCTGTGTGTGCGTGTGTGTGTATGTGTGTGTGATTCTCAGGTCCTCCTCTGCATTGCTCCTCTGGCTCCTCCTCCCCCGTCGCCTCCCTATACCCGCCCCCCGCCCACGCAGCCAGTGAGAGCCAGGGAAGGTTGCTAGGTAACAGCGGGCCTCGGGCCGACCCCGACTCTGAGTCGGAGGATGAGTTTGGCCCCGCTTCTTCGTTCTTAGTTAAGACCGGCTCAGGGAACGTGAGTGTGTGCGCCCCTGGCTCTGCGGCCGCCGACGGTGAGTGCTTCACACACAGGCTCTGGCAGCACCTGCGGCTCTTTTTTTTTTAGTACATTTGCATCCTGGTTTTGTGTATCTACACTTGTTGTATTGTGTTGTTTGCTACAGCATAGTCCTGGAGGCTCAGTATTTTGTCCTCGTGTATGCATGTATGTGGACGGGATGACAAAAGACATTGACTCAGCTTGGCTCTTTGTAGCTCAAGACGCTCACCTCAGGCGAAAACACTTTGCTGTTTTAAGTAGTAGTTTGAGATGAGTCAAGTGTCGATGGGAGACTTTTTATTTATTTATTTATTTTTACTATGGCTCATAGGGGAGTGTAGTCCATGCTTTGAGACACACCTTTAGAGGAGGGTATGCACCACAAAGAGATTTAAAGAAACACTTTAAAGTAAGCCCCCAGAACTACCAAGTACCTGTTACTCACGGGCTCTATGAATCCAGTTAAAGATCAGAAAACTTCTTTTTTTCTTCTTCTTCTTCTTGAGTTCCTTGTTCGACCCTCAATCCTACGCATTTAATTTATCCAATATAAATTTCCATTACAATGGTCACCCTTTATTTTAAAACCTATTAGAGCTTCAGAGAAGCCAGCGCCGCCACTGTCACACCCCTTACTGTAATTCATTGTATTTCCATGTAGTTACTCGTGCATTTTTTTTTTTCCCTTCCACACAGCAGCATGTTAAATCTCATTTTGAGAACTTGATTAACTTCAAATGCCTGGCAAAATTTTTTTCAACAAACAGCTTATTCCTCCAATTGTTCCTGACATGCCAAAATGCTTGAGTCCTATTGTTGGATCTCTCCTGTTTAGCGCGGACCTCAGCAAGTCTTGCTTCGTTGCCCTTGTCATGGTAGATTTCATCCTGTGTCGTGAGTGTTGGCGTGGTCCACAACAGCTTCACGCATGAAAGCTCTCGCAATTTGCAGGCGCCTTGAACTTCAGATATCTTTAGTGGAGGTTTTTAGAGGTTAGGTTTTTTTGTTTGTTTGTTTGTTTTTTAGATCTAGTTAAAATAATATTTAAGAGATGTAAAAACTAAGGGATTATTAAGGGATAATTAATCGATAACACGACTAAAGCCTAGAGGCAGACCGTAACGTGCAAGACGAACGTGAAGGACAGAGGTCAGACGGCAGGCTTGGTTCTAGCCTTACAGTGGATGTCTGGTTCTTTGAGATGTGATGTCGTGCTAATTGGCAATGACGGCTTTCTTTTATTGCCTCATTAGAGTTCAACATTTGCACTGCCCCTTCCAGAGCTGTGAAATTCCTTCTTGGCTCCGCAGCTACTAAATTATGACTAAATTGTATTAAGTATTATCAATAATAAATAAACGGTTTCACAGCTGTAAGTCAAGGCCTCGACCATTTTGGAAGACGAATAGTGAAAAAAGTCAGAAACGAGCTGGTGAGTTGAAAACCATGTTAAAAAAAAACATTCGTTAGAAATTCATCAGGTGATTGCATTGTAACATTGTTGATATTTAGTAATATTTTAGATTCATGCAACTGATGCACATGTAAGCAACACAAAGTGCTCTAATTTAGAGTTGGACGTGTGACTCTGCACTATTGAGCTGTTAATCAGAAGTAGGGTCCTGGATGGGAAATCGGGTTTTGCGAGATATTCTGCTTGTCTTTTAAAGAGTCTTGCAGAAGTGTGCAATTTCAATTTTTTTGTTTTTGTTATTGTTCTGTATACAAAAGCAGAAATAAAACATGAATAGTTCTTTGATTATTTAAAGTTCTGTTTTTTTCCTGAAACCTGCGTCAAGGCCAGCCGATACACCTATACCTCTCGCTCCTGGCTAGATTTCGCTCATGGGTTTGAACCAGAGTTGTGAAATAATCAGCGATTGCTGTCTCCATATATATACATGCCTGGCATTTCGCCGCCACGATGCGACCTAATCTCCGATATTTTTGTGACACTCCTTTACTCGCCCTGTCTGCAATCGTTTCGGAGTATGGTTTCAAAGCCATATCTAAAACTGGTTAAAAGCAAGAGTCATAGTCGTATTGTCCAGCCTTGGCCTAATGATTTACAGCTCTGTTAGCAACCAACACAGTCTTCAGACAAAGAAAAAAAAAAAAAAAAAAAAACAGGCCCTTTTATTTCTGTTTTAGTTCATTTACGTTTTCGTTTCTGATTTTGAAAGAAGCAAAAAAGAAACACAATTTGCTTTGAAATTTTCAATCTGCTCTTTCCGATAACAAAAACGGCAATCAAAGAGCCATTCATGTCGCATTATTTTTTCTTTTACGAACACAATGATAGAATGATCAAAAAGTACATGTACTGTTCTCGTTACTTTCATTTCATGTAATTTTTTATTTTTTATTTTATTTTATTTTTTTTACTGAAGTTTGCGGACAGTTTTTTTTTTGTTTTGGACACAACTCCAGTATCAGAGTTCTGGGTATCATAGAATAACAGAAATTGAGTAAATTGATCTCCTCAGAGTGACTCGTTGTAAGTTTCTGTTACCAAGTTATATGAAACTTGAGAGGAGTTGTGATTAGGGGATTTAACACAAGCAAAGTTGATATGTGAGATCATAGCATCCGGAATCAGAAAATATGCCAAATATGATCCAGAGTTAAGCCAATATTGGTATTGGACTTCATTGTTAATTCACAAATGAAAACGCTGTGTATGTGTGTGTGTGTATCATTTGAACAGTGGCTTTTTCATTAGACCAGCACAGAGAGCATGCACAGTCAGAAGTGGACACGAGAGCGTGAAAGCACTTGCTCTCTCTCTCTCTCTCTCTCTCTCTCTCTTTCTCTCTCTCTCTCTCTCTCTCTCTCTCTCTCTCTCTCTCTCCCAAAGGCCATTTGATGCAGCGTAACAAAAAAAAATATGCTCTAAATAATAGATCAACTTTACCAGTTAACTACCCAAAGACTTGCACTTGCATCAAGCTCTGGAGTATTGCAGCCATCTGTCTGCACATCCGATGCTCATGTGTGGATTCTGCTCACTCCGCAAACAAACCCCTGGTCATCTAGCAAACAACTTGTGATGAAGTGACTCGCCAGTTCTGAAGGTGGGATTCGTCTCTTTGTCACAAGGCTGTGATTTGCATCAGTTATATAGGTTACCCTGAGGCTGACAGCGAGGGGTAGCCCAAACACCAAGCATCCGGCTTCTTTGCCTGCGAGCTATGTGAAGCACCATGCGGCTCAGTTTGACTGAAACAAAAGAGCACGCAGTTTCATCTTTAGCATACTGAAAGTAAGTGTAACGTAATGGAAGACTTCTTGTCGTGGATCAGTTGTGTTGCGTTGCTCTGTCGTTGAGGCCTGGGGCCGCTTTTTTTTTTTTTGAGATTTCCCTTGACGGTTGACTCGTCAGCAGTCTCACCTACTTCGTATTACCTGCAATTATATGACGAACGATAAATGAGGGATACCCTTCAGAGAGGGCTTTGTCATTTTTCATTGCTTGGCTGCTATTGTTGGCAAAGCTGTGCCAGGACAAGAAGCCAATTACACTATAAAAGATCTGCCGTCGTTTATTCGCTCAGACCACCTTAATGAGCAGCTGAAGCCAAATTCACTCACGTTACCTGCTTACAGCGTGGCATCAAATATCACATATAGATATATTGTTCTCGTACCCCAGACCTGCCAGCTCCCCCATTAAATGAATTTCCCTGATTTTAATGAACAGGTGTCATCATGTTCATTTTGAACTGCCATCGTGAGGCATTAATCATAGCTCAAGAGAGCACGCTGAGTTAATTAGCGCAGTTAATATAGAAACTCTGGCCATATGTTTCTAACCCATTCTGATCCACCATCCCTCTTTCTCGCACCTTGTCACCATGTCAGGAAATGAAACAAGAACATTAGACCACATTAGTGCGGATCACTGTTTTGACTGGCCTTCCGTATGTAGGTTATCAGAGCAAAATGATGAAACAAGAGAGAGAGAGAGAGAGAGAGAGAGAGAGAGGGAGAGTGAGGGAGAGTGAGGGAGAGTGATGGGAACAGCGTGCATGTGACATGTGCAAATCTACGTTCTCACGTCTCATGTAAAATGATAAGGGAGCATGGGAGCCAGAACTGTGCTGCTCGGCCCCGATATGATTTCGTGTCCATCTTTTGAAATCAGCCCTATTATGTAGTTACAGAAATGTGATCTTGCGCTGAGATGTGGGCTAAAAAAGGCTTAGCTCAGGGTTTTCGAGTGTGTTATTTTCGGAGGTATTTGCTATTCCTCTCAGGTGGATAAGAGAGAATTATACACCAGGACGTGGCGAAGATAAGCTTGGAATCTGGGCATTATAGAGTAAAGCATTAAGTCTACCCGGTGTAAAAACAAGGCATCAACTAATTCAGCCTCGCGTATAACTGAAACGGCGCGAACAGCTCCGATTAGAAAGTGAGAAATTAAAACATCTTGCCACAGGGGCTGGCGTATATGTCTAATTCACTGCTGTTCCAACATCCATCAGGCTGACTGGCGTTCGAACTTTCTGCGCGTAATAAGCCGTGATGCATGAAATAAAAGTACTGATTGTACTTTTTTTTTTTTCGTGCACTTACTGCTTCGTTTTGTTCATCTACATTAAATCTCAGAGATATCCTGTGCACAGAAACAGAAAGAGAAAAAAAAACAAAGAAAGAAAGAAAGAGAGAAATAAAATCCTGAACGCCTGCTAACCCCCGCTAAGTCCAATGATGTGAGCTCGCTGAAGCTTGAGCTTCTTTATTGAGCATGTGTTGCACCCTGGCCTCTAGGTCTGTGTCTGCGCCCGGATCTTGGAGAGAGTGTTAAAGCAGGGTGTGAGCTCCCTGCTGGGCTGCTGTTCTCCAGATCTAGGGCTCTGCTTTCAACCCCACCATACTGTTGTTTGCATCTTTTGGTATGAAGCAGCATGGGGTTTGGGCACAGTGGGCTGCTAATTGAGTATGGTTCTCCTCTGTAAGGGCCAATTCAACAGGCGTTCGCAGCTGACTGGACAGGAATGAGCAGCGGGGAACGAAGACGCCGGGTCTTCCTTCACGCCTGCATTTCGATGAGCCGAGCTCCGTTTGGAAACTCGCTTTATCACGGCACGATGGGAGCAAATGGGGTTTAAAGAGGTCACCGTGGAACGTAGGGTTTTCCGCAGGAGATACTTTGATATTAAAATATGGATGAAGAACTGGTGAGTTAATGAGCAGCACATGGCAAAAGAGGAATTTGTATGATTTTGGGGGGAAAAAAAAAAAAGAAAAAAAGAAAAAGATGTTACTAGTTGGTATTCCACTGATGGAGGCGTTTTCCTGAGACTTCACTCTCGTAGAAGATTCATGGCTTTCCAGAAGTGCAATGCGGCCAGCCAGCAGGACTGCAACCCTGGACCATGCATCTGATAGCATTTCAGGAGCTGCTGGCCAAAATAAGCACACCTTGACTAGGTTTTAATGTAGTCAGTCCTTTTTTGCGATAACAAAAGTGGCAATCAAAGCCATCTGTGCATTTCTCCATCAAATCCATCTTCAGGACCTTCAAGGATACATGAGCCACGTCATGCAATATTAACCAGGGCTGAGATTTTCAGGCGACAGTGTTGTGAAGGGTTTTGCTGATTGTTCCAGTTAAAAAAGAAGAAAGAATACATTTGTAACAATTTATTATGAATTTTTGTTTTTTTTGTACCGTGTATATATAGACGCCCGTCTCACTGTTCCTCCCGATATGACAGCTTTCATGTGCTGATATCAAATTTGAGCGTGGCATACATCATGCGCTCTGTTCCCAAGCATGCTTGCCTTCAGACACAGCCCTGTGAATACAGCTTCTTTTCCCTGTGTCCTTGCTTCTCCGTCTCCCCTAATGGTGAGAAACAGTAGCTTGACTGGTGAGCAGAACTGAGAACAGTAGTGTCGAAACCAGAATTCCCCAGGCTTTGAATTAATCTCAGGGGAGGCATTTTTGCTTGCGCGCTTCTCTGTGTCTAACATCTGGTAGCCGAGAAAATGTGTTCGTAGAAAAGCCGCCGCCATGGATGCTGTATTTGAGTAGACAAACACTATTAAGTTGTGGTTTGATGCCGCTGTGCTGAGCTGTAGGGGGCTGCAGCAGTGGATTGCTTTTAATGATCTGTCTGGCTGGTGACTGTCTTTTGATTAATTCTGAATCAAATCTCTTGATCTCTTGATCAGGAGTTCGGGGCATATCGTGCCTTGTCAGGTGTGACCATCGTTGGCGTGAGCTGTTATTTTTGAGCTCCAGGTCGATACACGCTGCTCGCGGAGGGGAGTGTGGCTTTCTTTTCGCCCTTATTTTAACAGTGGGAAAGTTGCGACGAACAGCTCTGACACTGAAAATTGCTGTCAAACTTCCATCCCGCTGAAGTATGAGCTTAGATAATGAAGCGTAGAAAATATATCTGGATGCTTGACCTCACCGCCCATCAATTATTTATATCCACAAATCAATTCTGCACAAGGTTTGATGGTTTCATAACAGCTGATGGTTTTCCTTAGAGATTGATCAGACCAGTTTAATGGGCCTGTGTCGCCTGCAAATATTGAACATGGAATAGGAGTCTCTTTTTTAGCTATCTATCTATCTATCTATCTGTCTGTCTGTCTGTCTGTCTGTCTGTCTGCAGATCTTAAAGAAAAGTTTGGTAACACTTCTATAAAGGCTGTATGTATAATGACCTATGAATACATTCCTAATGTTATGATGCATATACGTGTTATTTTAGAACTCGCAAATGCATTATAATTTATAGCACAGTTTATAATGCATTGTGAATTGTTTACTAGTAGAGACTCAACATTAGTTTGCATAAAGTAATCCAGTTGATAGACTTTTCATTTCCGAGTGTAGATTAAGTTCTGTCAGAAGTTGAAAAGTTTTGCTATGTTCGGTGACTAGGCTGGATGCAGTAAACTTCACATCCGAGGCTTAAAATCGTGGCTTTTGTCACTTTTGCAGCACGTGGCCTTGTGTTGTCGTGAAGGATTTTCTTTTGCGAATGACCACTGGATGATCAGAGTTCACTGATTTTTCTTTTGCTTAATTTGATCTACTGATCAGTGTAACGTTCAGTGTGTGACAGTTTCTCCAGGACTGAGCAGCTCGTAATAAAGGTGTAGTGCACCTGAGCATTCGTTGAGTGATGATTCTCTCTGAAAGTGCATGTGGAACCCACCTACTGTACCAACTTTCGGAATCTTTCCCATTGCCTTCAGACGCCTTAGAACAGGACAATGATCCGTATCCAGACGTCTTGCCAGCTCTCAAATTGATTGTGTCGCATCTTAGTCCAACAGTTTTTGCAGTTCCTCGTCCTTTGCAAATTCATCTTTTCTAAACAGTGAACCAGTTCCTGAGCGCAGAAATGCAGATTGCAGTGTTGCCATAAACTTAAATATAACATAAAATTTTGTTATGAATGATGAATATGAGTCTTGCTGGGCTCCATGCTTGACTGATAAACTACCTTTGATAAACAATTTAAGATTTTTACCAGGCCCCGAACTTATGCAGCACCCCTAATAAATTACCTAGAAATCATCTAAGAACATCCTTGATTTCTGTTGCTTTCTAAACTATTTACTATTCTCAGTGTTTCTGTCTTAAAATATATTTACAAGCCTTATGCTCAAAATGCATACAATTAAATTTAGATTTTTGTACCAGACCCCCAATGAGCACCTTAGCTTTGTAAATTGTTAATATTATTATTATTATTATTATTATTATTAAATGCAGAAACTCTAAATCAGGTACATCTTGCAACAGTCCTAAATTATCTATCTATATATATATATGTGTGTGTGTGTGTGTGTGTGCGTATATATATATATAGATATAGATATAGATAGATAGATAGATAGATAGATAGATAGATAGATAGATAATTTTGTTCATTAAATATTTTAGACTTGAAGGTTAATATTTTTTGTTTAAATACACATTGAAAGATATTTTTTAGATACATTGTTTTGTCCTTTTTTACTGATGGTTTTCCTAGTGACAATTCATATGATATGTAATTTGGATATGGATGTTTTAAACAAAAAATTATGCATGGAAAAAATATATGAAGTATGTTTTTTTTTTTTGCAATAATAATAATAATAATAATAAATAGTAACCCATAATGAATAATAGCTAATCTGGTATAATTCAGAAATTATTAGGAAAAAAGACAGGTCTCATGATGTGCCATACGAAATGGTGGCTGAGTGGAGTGAGGTCCTTATATCACATTATGTTAATAATTCATAATACTGAAAGCTGTAATGTGTAATGCATTTTCATTTTCATCATAATGTTGTTTGTAGTGCCTTAAATATGCATTATAACATGAAAGGAATGATCATTATAGTTCATTACAGTTCATTATAGTGATGACCTTCATGGAGTGTTAACAAACCTGTGGCAGCATGGCGGAAGCTGTCAGACAGCGGAATCGCTGTGGCTGAACTCGCAGTGTAAAGATTATAAAATACATTGCTATAGTGTTTTGACCAAAATTCAAATAACGTTCTTGATACTGATATATTAAGAAAAACAAAAATCTTTTAACCGGAATGATGCAGAAATGTTTTTTTTATTTTATTTGCTCACTAATCTTGCCTGGGCTTTCTAGCTTGTGTCTAATGTCCACTGTCTGCACTCTAGATACACAGTGTTGTTATATTTGCAACAGGAACGCTGTTTCATCACACTATGTACCGGTACACAGTCGTCGATGACAAAGTGAACCTTGCCTTACCCTTAAAACAGTTTCCTAAAGAAGTTAGTTACATTGTAATTGCTACACACAGTGAATGTAATCCACCGACACGAAACAGATATGATCACCCATGGATTCGATCACTCGTGTCATAACTAAATGCATATAGTCACTTTTGTGAACGGTATAAATACCAGCAGTCAAATTATCCACAACGCACACGCATCATCGCTTACTCTGTAGGCATGGCAGCGGAAAAACGCATCAATTCTGGTCAAAATAATTGGAAATTATGTCACCTAGACAAGTCTTAATGCCAAGTCTTTATTTCAACACTGATATAAAAGCAAACAGTAATCATTTGAGTCAAGAGAGATGATAAGCCTCCTGTTCAACAAACGGACTGTTCTGGTATTTACCGCAGGTGGAGAGGGGAGAGATGCTGATTTAGATCAGACGTTAAAGGTCCAACCTGAAATTTCCAGTGTTTCCTTCCAGGGTCACACTGGCATTTGTAAAAACCTAAAGCTCGCAAGGCACTCTCCGGAAGGTTTATTCGTTCCGGACTACTGTCGTGTCGCAACCTGACGGCTCCCAAGAGGTGGACCCGTGCCCTATTTAGATACAAAGGGCTTATCCTTAGCTTATGAAAACACAATTCATAGATAGAGGTAATCATACACTATTGTAAACGTACTTGTGAATATTATATTCTATTTCTGCAAATAGATCAAGCTTAAATCCTACATAGTGAACATGCAATGGCTTTACCTCTGGTTGAGATACATTGCCAAAGAGACACATTTCAGTCTACGTCACCACGTTTTTTTCCAGGCCGCAAAACATGCGTTTCTCTCGGTAGCTTTTCATTAACATGGTTTCCATTTTTACCTATTTTTATCTGGTTTTAAAACTTTGATGTGCTTTTTTTTTCTTCTTCTTCTTCTTCTTTCTCAGAGCTGCTTCCCTGCTTCTATAACAGCTGCATGATACATTTGTTGTTTCATCATTATGAAACGCTTTGATATCTTACAAACTGTCAGCTTGGATAATTAGGTGGAAATTACATTACATCTCGAGAGGATTTTTCTCCACCTTTATTCCTCCAGGCAAAGGGGTTTTTCGCAAACAAGAGGGACCGGAGAAAGTATGCTAAAGCTATTTTTAAAGTTCTGAAGCCGGGCCTGTCTCGTTTCGCTTTTCTCCGCAGTCGCCTGGTTTGTCTAAATATTGATCAGCCTCCTCGCACAAA
Organism: Synodontis membranacea; assembly: GCA_025674565.1. Classification (NCBI taxonomy): domain Eukaryota; kingdom Metazoa; phylum Chordata; class Actinopteri; order Siluriformes; family Mochokidae; genus Synodontis; species Synodontis membranacea. The sequence continues at coordinate 18,505,048 of JAOVYU010000063.1, read as the reverse complement.
TTTTTTAAGCGCATTTGGACTGTGGCTGATTTCGTTTTGCTGAGTCGTTGCTTCTTTTGTTGCGATTCGTATTGTCTCAAGGACTCGAATGCGCCTCAGCATTTGTGCCTTTCAATGAAAATAAAGCTCTTACTCTTGAACGCTGCATCAGCTGTTCTCGTTTGCCGTCAGCTATTTTAAGAGACCCAAAGGCCGGCTCAAGAGCAAAGGCATCGTGAAAGCCTGACCAGCGTTTAACAGCGGAAAGGGTTTACTCATAATTGACTCGTCCGTATTATTTATCTTTTGCACAGATTTAACATGCATGGCCTTGAGTTTTAATATTCAGTGCTTTATCTTATTTTTTTTGTTGTTGTTTTTTTTAAATTATAGCTAGATTTATTACATAATTGGCATAGTGAAGCAGATTTAAGAGGTTATGACAAATATTTTCTCTGTACGCCGTAACATATGCTGCAGAAATTTGGGCTTAAATGATTTTTAAGCATGCCTGAAGCATATGTGTTCATTTAATCACCAGCGGATAGATTCACAGATTAATAATGTCTGAATTAATAGTGAATATCTCAATGTATTAGATGTTTCTATCTTGAAAAGCAAGGGAAAAACAGCTAGCCTTCTGGTGCAGAAGGAAATAGCAGCCACTTGTCTTCATCGCTCTCGTTCTGTTTTGGTGCCGGTTTCATCGGGGTCATCGTCAGCTTGGCTCGGAGAGACATCAGGCTCTGAGTAATCGGGAGCGTAGGATCGTGCGAACGTGAGTCTTTATGGATCCATCTGTCACTGCTTTCTGACAAACGATCCAAGCCTGCGCCTGAAATGAAGGGGAATAAAAAAGCAACTGGGTTTCTGTCGGCGACATGTCCCATAATGATTCGAGACACACACACAAAAAATGTGCACACGACATGCCATAAAGCGTACGCTTCCTCATTTCAGCAATGTGATTTATCATAGCGTTAATTAATTAAGGCTGGAGTCATGCTCCCGTAATATTTGATATTCTCGTCACAGTCAGGCAGCTTCTATAAAATATCTACTCAGAGGGAAAACTCCAGAAACATCTAGAATGCTGTAAAGTGGGAAATAAAGCTATAAATGTGGACCGCTGATGGCGGACTGTGCAAATGCAGCTCTGTGCATTTTATTTCGATGCGCAGGCAGACAGCTTCCAAAACGTGAAGCAAAAAATGCAGTCACCAACAAGCAAGGGTCAGGCGATGAGCAAACAACGTCAACTAGGAGTCCTGAAAATGGATAACCCAGAGAACAAGTAAAAAAAACAAAAGCAGAATATCAAAACTTGGAACAAAGGGCTTAGCAAAGTCCTCATAGCATGTGTGTGTGTGTGTGTGTGTGTGTCTGAGTGTGTGTATGTTTGCGTGTGTGTGTGTGTGTGTGTGTGTGTGTGTGTGTGTGTGTGCAAAGTTCTTAAATAGACTTTTGGCTGTGATTGTGAACAGGTGTGCCTGGTTAAATGTCTGGTTACTGTGAACATGACAGAGTCTGTGGTGTCTGGTTAAGTAGTCCATGGCAGCCATGTTTGCTGGCCGCAGTGCACTCTGGGAAACAGAGTCTGGAAGCGTATTTAGGCGCCAATTTCGGCACTGACATGACACTTGGACTGTCAACTAACTTCCACCAAAATTTAATATTCTCTCTCTCTCTCTGTCTCTCTCTCTCTCTCTCTCTCTCTCTCTCTCTCTCTCTCTCTCTCTCTCTCTCTCTGTGTCTCTCTCTCTCTCTCT
>JAOVYU010000063.1:18492168-18502879 GCA_025674565.1 Synodontis membranacea | reverse complement strand
CTCTCTCTCTCTCTCTCTCTCTCTCTCTCTCTCTCTCTCTCTCTCTCTCTCTCTCTCTCTCTCTCTCTCTGTGTCTTCCAGCTGCCAGCTGAGCAGTGATGGTAGGAAGTCAAGCAGGCATAATGCTGCTCACATAGTTTTGGTGATGTCCATGTAACACTAGCTGTGAATCCTCTGAAGTTGATTCTGGCTCACTATCAGCATATATCTCATTCGTTCATATGCTCTCTCTCTCTCTCTCTCTCTCTCCCTCTCTCTCTCTCTCTCTCGCTCTCTCTCTCTCTCTCTCTCTCTCTCTCTGTAAAAATGTATGAAAAATTATATTTGAGATTTTTTTTTTTGCCAGTGGTACTGCTGTTTGCCTGAATGCAGAGGGATTTAACTCTCTGAACAAACTTTAACAATTTTCTTATGCACCATTTAGTGGAACAGGGAGCAATCAACCAGATGAACGTTTTCTAGGCCTGCACAATTCATCAGCCTCCCATTGGCAACACTTTACAGTCACTTTAGACTTTTTGGTTGCAGACGGTACTTTTGCTAATAGCTTTTCTCTGCTTTTATAGATGGCTGAACCATAAAAACGCATGTAAAATCGTTATAAAAAGCCATACGTTCGGTCCGGATGTTTCTGTGCTGATTAAGCACACGTAATTTGACGCTAATTGGACTAGGACTATAATATACCATAAAGATCTGATGGCTTCCATGCTGGTCTACACTGTCTAATGACTGTTAGTTCCTCAAGCCTCGTGGCATGTAGCGACAGCAAGATACAAAAACAAAAGTTGCAACTTTGACAAGCCTCCTGTCGGCAAACTCTGACCTGTCGGACAGCACTTTATAACGGAAGCACAGCGGCTGACTCTGGTAATTCGGCACACTCGATAATGACAGCTTGTCAGCAGTGCAGTGCAGGTAGCTAATGCCGGATGGGAGGTTCCAGCTGCCAGCTGAGCTGCGATGGTAGGAAGTCAAGCAGGCATAATGCTGCTCACATAGTTTTAGTGACTGTCCATGTAACACTAGCTGTACGTCTGATTCCATGCCATAACGTGCTTCAGATTTTACTCCTATATTTTGTTTGGCGAATCCCGTTATGACGTAGAATCATCCTCATCAGGTTTCTCTAACGTCTGCCACTATTGTGGGGATCGTATAAACAACACATTTCTGGCCTCAGGCTTCAGGATCTTGAAATTTGAAGTCTGATTGGGTCTCCACACTTCTATGCATACGCTCATTTCTATGCCAGTGATACAATGAATAAAAAAAAAGCAGTTAGTGCTGAGTAACCAAGGTCATTGTTGCATGTTTGGTGATGGACTGCAGGAAAATGGTGATGGACTGCAGGTAGTTTTTTTTTTTTTCCACCTTCACCAACAAAATGCACCAGACAGTCATTAGCAGTCAGTCACAGTCACAGTCACACAGTAAGTGAATAGATATTCCAGCTTGTATATATAAGTAAAACAAATAAGAATATTAAGAATTGCATAACTTATTTAACCCGTAATTAACGGTGCACCCTGTGCCAACATTGCTGTTGATGTTGATGTTCGTAGGAAAAAGTTTCATACACAGAGCGTGTTATGGTTCAGTTTTAGATTTTTGTAGACGAGATTTCCCGACTGGAGACACAACAAAAGTACATCCACCTACACACTTTTCCATCTAGCCCCCTAAACCGTTCTTTGTTTTTGCCTCTGGTGTAAACCATATACGTTGTACAACAGAGGGTTTCCTTACAGGAACTGTTTCAAGTGGAAATCCTGGAGGAAGCTAGGGCCCTTGAGAATACATATTTTCTTTTTTTTTTTTTTTTTACTATGAGTATACAAAGATTGTCGATATTTGATGCTTCCAGGTTATAAGGCATTACGTTAACCTTACTCCTGCTCTCATTCTCACTCTCTCTTCATCTCTCATGTCCTTCTCCTCAGAGGGCTCCTACCAGAATCATTCACGCCTGAGGACGCCTCCACTCCCCCTCTCCCACTCGCACTCTCCCAGTCAGCACCATGGCACGTCTGTGGGCTCGCTGAGCCGGAGTAACTACACGCCGCGCAGTAACGTCAGTCCGGCGCCCACCGACAGCACGGCGGCACCCGAGGGACCCTCCAGTGCCCCAGACTCGGGAAGTGCACAAGACAACTGGCTCCTCAACAGCAACATCCCCCTGGAGACCAGGTAGGACATAGGATGAGGGGTTTTCTGGAAACAGCTCCTGTTAGAATGTATACCGTAGCTCCATGATGCATTATAAGCCTTCATGTTATGAACTTTGTCCAGGGTTCAACTTCCTATAGTGTAGGTGATTATCCTGAATCAGTTTGTCGTTTAGATTTTAATGAGCATAATTATACAGATGGAAGTACGAAAGACAGCATTTTCTGTAATCATAATTATAAGTTAACAACCGCATGATTACAGTTTGTGTACTTTTATAGAAAGTTGTTCATGTGTCGTAAGGCTTTTAGGCAGCAGTGCAGTTTAGACAGCGAGGCACTGCGCAATGTCACTCACGTTAAAGGTTGTCCGGTGCCGTCTTTCCCTAATGAGGTCCAGGTGGAACAGCGTCTCATCAGGTCACCTATAAAATATGCTGCAGAAGGCCTCGGTTAATCTGTGTCCTGTGCATTCCACAATGCCTTGAATGTCATGAGAAGGAAGGGACAGGGCAATGGAGTCGTATTTGGTGAGACAGACTTGCCAGATTACGGCAACGTTGGCTCCAGGTTCCAGAGGTCTTGCCTGGCAGTTACGACAACAGGCAGATGTTGATAAGGTTCACAGTGTATTTGTCTATTTTGTATCATCAGTCCACGTGTGAGTGAGTTTGAATGGGACGGAGGGCAGGAATCTAAGTTGGCATAACCTTGCTCTGCCTTTAACGCCATGGGGTCAATTTCACAGATGAAGAATGTTTATGCTTATACATAATAATGCATGACGTTTGCTTGGAACAATGTCCAGGCTCGGCAGAATGCCTTGTCGGTGTTTAGCATGGTGTGAGTGTATGGATCGGAAGATGCAAAATACAAAGTATTTGTTTAAAATATATTATAATGTGTACCATTTTACTAAATGACAGTTGTGCGTTTTCTATGCATCATTGTACTAAACGACCAGTCTTCCTTTGCGTATCCATGCTTTATCCGACGTACAGCTCTAGTGCATCTGCACTGTTTGTTGCTCCGGCAGAGTGACCTTCAGTAAACTCCTGCTCAGATGGCTGTCATTGCCAGGGCAGCGAGCCAGCATGCATCCAAACCATTCCACAAAAGAAAAGCACTGTTTTTCCCCCTCTGCTTGAAATTTACTTGATGTTCTTAAGCATAATATATAGGTTAGTGGATAATGGATAGGTATTTGCACTCGGGCACCTGTAGGGCAGCTCTCGCTCTCCCCTGCCGAAAGCCCTGGGTCCTTGTTTATCTCCAATCAGCCTTTGCTCATGCTGCGTTAGGAGGGTCGTACATGAAACCCATCAGTCAAGTGCATTGAATGCTGATCGCTGTCAACATCCTTCTGGCTGCTTGTAATGCATGGCAAATATCAGAGCTGTCAGGTTAGGACTGAAAAGAGCTGGTGTTCAGATTACCCTCTCACACACACTTGAGAGCCTGTCACTTCATACAGGCAGCTTTGATCCATCTGAGCTCCGTGAGTCATATTCAGATCTGGTCCGAAAGTTTCATCAATATTCATGTAGGGAAGGAAAAATGATCAAATTATAAAATAATGTTTTTTTGGTCATTCTTTGCCACTCTCCTGTAAAGAACGTGTATGGATACTTTGAATGATTAGTTGACCAAGCATTCGTTTCCATATACATATACATATATACATCTATATAAATTGTTTTTGGTTTAGAGTTTTTTTAGTTTAACACTTACGGAAGGTGTCTCAGTTGTAAGCACATTGTAACGGTTTTTTCAGAGCATGCAAATGAGAGAAGAAAGTACAAGGCAGGTGAGGGAATGATTGTTTATCACAGCTACGATGTAGGTGAGAACAGGAACTAACTTGTCTAACAATAAACCGTTAAAATGTGCAATGTTTTCTACATGAATAAACTGAACACTGTAATCATTGGTAAATCGCTGTGGTATAACTCCAGACTGTGCTGTTATATAAAATAATGCACTCCATGGAGAGGCAGCAGCACTGCCCTTGCACGTTGTGCCACATCACACCACCCATGTTATTCATGTTTCGTGGCCTAACTGGCTTCCGATATCTATTTAAGCTATTGTTCAGGTTTAGCTTCTGACACATCTTTACAATGTGTCCCTTAGGATTTTCTTCATGCTACAGCTGCATCTCTTTCGAGGAGCACATATGCTGCGGATCTATTTGCGTACAGATCACCATTTTCACTCTTCTCCATCTCTGCATGAGCGCTGCCGTGGCGGTCCACTCAACAGGAAAATGAGTGTTAATTTCAGTTTGCGGAGGGACACTTAACGACATAATGACTGATTAGGCGCTACGGATTTTCCCAAAGTTTAATCTGTAGCAGGTATTCCCAGACGAGAAGGGAACAGATGGTCACGCCAGCCAGCATGCGGGAGAGAAGGAGGTGTTGGAAAACGGAATAAATCAGCGTTATCAACCCCTCCCTCGTCCAATCCGTTAGTTATGTAAAGTCTTCTGACGGAAAATAGAGTCATTAGGGAAAGTTCACAGGGGCCGGGAAACATAGGGCTTTAGTTAGTGGCCTGAAAACGGTGCCTGCTCTTAGTTGAAAAGGGGGCGAATGGAGAACGAGACTCCTACGAGGCTGTGGCTTAGCCTGGTCTTCCTTTGCACTCTTTCTCTATTCTTCCTGTCCACCTACACTCGATTTGCCGAACCCCTTCTTGGCTTGACTTCTTTTCATTAAAAGTTTAACGCCTCTCTCGCTGGCTGAACAAATAAGCAATAGACAATGAGAAGAGAGCGAGCAGCCTGTAACAGGAAGTGAACAGGAGGGAAACAAGTCTTTTCTCTTGTTGAACTGAAGGTGTGGCGACTGCGCTCTGCATGCTTGCTGGTTCATTCTTCCATTGCATTACCTCAGCCTTCCCTTATGGAACCGCGGTCTGACGCGGACACGATCTGGCCTTCCTCAGACAAGAGAAAACTATTTCCAGCCAACGGTTAACATCCATTTTCTTCTCGAAAGTATTTACGGTTACAAGATCCAATGCGGAATTGCCAATAATGTGTGATGTATTGACTTTTGAACTTGCTTTTAAAAGGTACAAAATGTATAATGTAATATAACGCCCTTGTTCTGTTTTAACCCCAACCGCAAAGGAACCAGAATACTCTAATGTTTATCAGAGAGGAGCAGGACTCTTGCAGAGAAGGGCAAGGGTCATACAATACAAGGTACATTCTTGTGTGGGGGGAATCAGTGTTTAGTACGTTAAATGTTGAGGCTTTACGCCAAACGACAAACTCCTAGTGTAGTTCCATAAGGGCGTTAGATTTGGTTTCTCCGTTTGACTCTGTCAGTTTTTTTCCACCCTTATGTCAGAAGTCACAGGATGATCACATCTGTGTTTCCTTCTTGCATGCATGTCCGTCATTCTCACTCCATCTGTCCATCTCTCTACCTGTGTGTAGAAACATAGCAAAGCAGACAATCCTAGAGAGTTTACAGGACAACCTTATAGAGATGGACATACTGGCTACGGCTCGCCGCGACAATGCTTACAGTGACGGGTATGTTGCATGCTCCGACCGCGGCCACCGTAACTAGTAGGATCTGCTTTGCCATGCTTCCTGGCGATACATGCGTGCATTGATCTTGTCTTTCCGATCTATTCTTTTGTCTCAATGTGAAACTGCACCTTCCAGCAATAAATTTTATTTTTATTTATTTATTTTTTTTGCATGCACAGAACTAACCGTGATCAATGAGAGCCAGTAAAATTGCAATTGATTTTTTTTTTTAGCACATTAGACTGGTCAAGGTTGCATATGATTCGTACGTAATTCATCTCTGAGTATCTCTTACTTCTGGTCAGTAAAGCGGTCTCTAGTGTCTCAAAAGTCTCTTATCGTCTTTAAAAGCCAATGAGAGACCACAGCACTGGCTATATATATATATATATATATATATATCCGGCAGGCTCTTGGCACTCTGAAGACACACCCTCCGGAGGTGAATTAGAAGTCACCGCACGAGTCCATATTAACGAGGATCCTCCGTGGTCACTCGGGCTGTAAATTAAATTACATATCGATTCGCGATTTCAGTGCAGCAAACCCTGGTGGGAGGAATGTTTTTAACCCCACACAGGTCTAAAAGTGGCCAAAGCAACCGAAAAGTCTAAGTGACAGCTTCACTGACTGTGCAGAGGTGCTCAGTACTGTTGACCACAAAGGAGGAAAACACTTAACAAAGGCTGGCCTGAATCGCTTGAATACTCCGGTGTTTATTCATCTTAGTCTTCTGAATTCCATGCATAAGTGCAGCATATAGTCACTGAATCAGTGGTTTCTCCATCGTACTTGGTGCACTATATGTTATATGACCAAATTGGGAGCCATTTGGGATTCACCAAAACATAGACAGACAGTCGTGTGACATAATGTGCTGGATTATCACAACAGCTATTGAACTGTTGATATGTACAAAAAAAAACAAAAAAAAAAAAAAACATATGCATTATTTCTTAAAAAATAGCTGTTAACACCTGTAGCCCTTAATTTTAACTTCATTTTTTAAATTGTTGCCATTGTTACACAGCTTCTGAAATGGGTAGAGTTGCCAAAAGTTAACAGACTATAGTTAAAATATGATTTTTTTTTGTTAATCAGAGCATATATTGGACAGTCAGGTGAAGTACCCATCTTTTTCTAATCACTCAATTAATGCATCATTAGCACTGTTTAATCACTTGGTCTTAAAATACAATCAGGTCACAAGTGGACAGCCGTTTACACCTGTGTCTATAATGTGTCTCCAAGGTATCCAGATGACCACTTGTCTTCAAGATTCTGCTACCGCCTGCGTCATTTCTGCTGTAAAGTAAAAAGGGCCTGATCCCAGTTATTGTGTCAGTTCTGTTGCCAGAAACGCACCAGATTTGTTTAGCACAGGCTGTTCCAACTGTTGAGACTGGCCCCCTCCGTTTCTTCAACCGTTGGCGCGCTGTCACCAAAACAACATCCTCTTCCATCATCAATGGCGTATTTTCGTTGCATCTTTGTCGGGGACCCAGTAGGACCCTAGCAGCCATTAGCGTTCACACTACAAACAAAACGTACGGTTAAATGTGTCCCAGACCACCTCGGCGCCTGGTTTGAGGGAACGTGTCCTGACTTCATCTTGGTGGTCGTTCACACTAGCGCTGTCCACTTGTGATCAAATCACCCAATAGTTTTAGAACCGAGTGTAAACGGAGTCATTGTCACCTACCGGTCATATTTAGAACATTTTTAATGATCCTTAACTGTCAAAAGCAGAAACACCAACGGGTATTCAAAATCTATAAATGCTGTTCAGGCCAGCCCTACGTATAACTCATCAACACACATTTTGGCCTTTATTTTTTTTTCTTATTTTTTTTCGTGAGCTTGTGCAATACAGTTTTACTGCGCTCTTTTAGACACTTTCTGTTCAAGCCTGGTGGGAGCTCACCGCTGTACTGCACAACGTCGCCCGCTTATCCTCTGACCTCCAGCACGGTGTACTCGCCTCCGCCGCGCCCTCTGCCTCGCAGCACATTCACCCGACCCGCCTTCAGCCTCAAGAAGCCCTACAAGTACTGCAACTGGAAATGTGCTGCCCTCAGTGCCATCCTCATCTCCGTCACGCTGGTGTTCCTGCTTGCATACTTCATCGGTAAGTTCATACCTTTCATATATATTTGATCCTAGAGCCTAGAAATATGTCTCCTGTCTGTTAATGAGGACTGTTCCAACTTGAGTAGCACACTTCCTTTAAATTATTTAATACACAGGCATACCCGAGAACATTATGCTGAATGTATTTCATCTTATTAAAGCGGGGCTTTTTGATTTTTTTTTTTTTTTTCCCCAGCTGGTTAAAATTTTATAGTCCCCCAAGAACTTTTTTTTTTTTTTTCAGATCCTACCTTAATTAAGATTTTCTTTTTTTAATAAATAACACCTTTCATTGAAAGTAATAAGCATGCGCAATAATTTCGTATGCCGAACAGGCTGTGCGTTCGAATTCTCTAGTCCTAGTCAAACCCCCTCCGCGTCGTATCACAGATCTGTCGTGCAGCAGTGAAATGTTATGCACGCGCCCCCTTGCTGTCCTTTAAGACCCCGGCTGTTACGTTCCACGCATGGGGAAAGAAATAAGATGCCTTATTTCCAATCATACCACAAATGCAGGTTTTTTGTCATCCATCAAACTGAGAGTATGTTTTACATTCAGAGCTCTGGCGAAAGGACTTCATCATATGGCTCACATTAAGATGTGTATCTGTTTAGCATATAAATTATGTCATTGTTAAATGCAATCTGAGGAGAGCGGATGTGAAAACAGATTTTACGAAGAAAAAAAAAAAAGGGGGGGGAAAGCAAGCGCAAGGACACATCAGCACGGTGACGATGGAATATCTTTCAGAACAATATCCCATCATCAGAGAGAAAATAGCTTCTGCCGCTTCATCACTGAGAATAAATATGCATCGTAGCAGAATGATGATTAAAAAAAAAAAAAAACATAATTTCTTCTTCCCTCCTCTGGCTAAATGATAGTAAATCATTATTATCTGTTTCTTTTTGCTGGGAAATTTGCATAAATATATATATATATATTTTTTTTTTTTTTTGCGACAGTAATTTGCCACTGTATTTTGAAACCTGAATGCAAATGTAAAAATCAAATAGCAGACATGCTGCATAAAAGATAAAGTGTGTGACAAGATAGAGCTGAGCGGGAAAGTTGTGTCTGTGGCCGACTTCGGCTTTGACCTCACCAGGAGCTCTGAGGAGCCCAACAGGCTGATGGGTCCTAATTACTTCCTGTAATTACTCAACCCAAAAAATCAAGACCATCTCCCCATGCACCCTTGAGTAAACATGTAGGGAACCTTAGCTCGCCCTGAGAATTGAGAAATTCCAATCAAGAACAAGGGGCCACGTTTAATTAAAAGCTGATGAGAAAATATAGTTAATTTCAAGTGCAATTAATTATGGAGGTCTGTAATTGGAAACTCTAACTGTGTTGTCTAATGAACCCAATTAAATCTTCTTACAGATGTTTAGAGTCGCGCGTGTGTGTGCGCGTGCGTGTGAGTGTGTGTTTGAGTGGTATTTGTGTGGGTGTTTTTTTTTTTTTTTCCTTATTTTTTTTTTTTTTTTTATTGTAGCTCACACGAAACGGTTTGTTTAAAAGGAGGAGTGTGTGGTTTAAAAAGTCAGGAGGCGTGTGCCATTTTCTCAGCGGTGCCATTAAGAAGGTCGTTATGTTCGGCACATCTGAAGGTCATCAGCTTCCCTCTGTGTTCATTTCTGCTCACGCTGGGTTCCCTTTCTCTCTTAATGCGGAATCTAGCTCAGTTTGAACTTCCACGTACTCAAATTCATATTTCAGCCGTGTCTTTACTTCCTGCCTCGAGTCACCTTGAATCAGTCTTTGTTTCCTTGCCTTTTTGTATTGTTATTCTTCTGCATTACTAGTTGAAATATTAATTAAGTGCTGATGCAGTTCTAATGCACATTTAGTTGCCGTTCTAGATGTTGCGAAAACTTGCTCAGCACCCTATTAGATCGGCCGAGTTATTATTGCACCTACGGGTCAAAAAAAACGGGGACTAGTCAACAGGTGCTGACAGAGGGTCACTGGGGCATGAATCACTGTGCCCCATGGACGCGCTATGAATGTTCTGTTTAATAACTAGGAAAGGGGCAGCAGACAGGACAGTCAATACTGTTGCCTCTTCTGTGTGTGTCATGTACGCTTTGGAAAATGGTGACAGGAAACACCTGCTTTATCAAGCACAGCTTGTGTTCTTTAAAAAAAAAAAAAAAAATCCACCTGAAAGTAAGTTATCAAGTTATGCCATCTTTGTAGTTAAAAAAGAGAGAGAGAGAGAGGGGAAAAAAAATTATATATATATATATATATATATGTGTGTGTGTGTGTGTGTGTGTGTGTATATATATATACGGTATTAAAGATACAGTATTAAATAGATACAGTATTATAATTATAGTTCGTATAATTTAATTAAATTATTTATAATTAAATTATTTAATAATTTATTATCATCTGTAGCCTCATATTGTAGCCTTACTTGGCAAATATGAATGCTTTGTGTGTTGATAAACACTTTTGCATTTAGTGTTTTTTTATGAGAAGCCTTATAATTGCCTAATTTTGTGGATACTTTTGTTTAATATTTTAATCAAACTGTTAATTTTAATTTAACACAAAAACAAATGAACAAAACACTGTAGCAGGTGTCTCCTCTCTCCTCACCGCTGTCTACCGTCTCACTGACTGAGGGGTAGTGATGCTGCCTTCCGCCTCTCATTCATGTGCGTGCTGCGTGATCTGTTCTGAGAACGCTATCGCCCCCTTCAGGACTGGAGGAGAACCGTTTTTTTTTCTTTTTCCCCTCTTAGAGCCAATGCTTCTGCGCTTGACACATCACTAGAGGCTACATGCTGTCGAACCGTGCGGTACGCACATGTACCGAACCGTGACACGTGAACCGTGCCAGCCCTAATATAT
>JAOVYU010000063.1:18409691-18420159 GCA_025674565.1 Synodontis membranacea | reverse complement strand
TATGAATTTTTGTACTGAATCAATAAGGCAGAATTCATAAAATGTAATTTATAACACTATTTGTACACAAAAAAATAAGAATGCCTAAGACTTTTGCACAGTACTGTGTGTATATATATATTAAACATTAAACATGTGGCAGATATGCACCGTTGTTCTTTGAACTACCACCTTGTCATTTCATTCGTTCATTTCACTGAACAAGGATCAATTTATAATTGCACCCAGGCAGTATGAGCTTTCAATCAGGATTGATCTTCTTTTTGTCAAAGGCAAAGGTTGAACGTGTCCAAAATAGAGGGGAACTGAACTGACGCCTTGTTGTCTATTGTGTATTATAAAAGCCAGGACTTTGACAGCTACTGTACAATGCTGTAAGGAAAAAGTAGGCAGCATATATCACCGACATCCACTGATAATCTCTAACCTCAGACACCTAGAAGCCCTTTAGCCTTGATGGGGGATATGAAACAAATATTTAGTGACTACACCAGTTATTTCTTGTCAGAAAGAAATTATTGAATCAAAATAAATAGAGATAAGATTCCCTAACTCTGCTAGTGAATTCGGGTCTTTGGTTTGGTTCAGTTGGGTTCGGGTTGTTTTTGTTTGAATGTAATTTGGTTTGGTTTGATTGCTTTAGTTTGGTTTAGTTTAGTTTAGTGCAGTTTGCATTTGATTTTCACTTAATTTGATTTGGGTTGAGTTTAGTTTGCCTGAGCAATAGTGCAGAATTATGGGATAATTAGGACAGCCCAGGATACCTTTATTCTGCCTTCAAAAATCGTCACATGTCAGCAGGGAGCTCAGAAGGCAACATTTCAGAGATGACTCAATTCCTAGGCAAAGGAAAAACAGAGTGTTTTTATGATGCATTTCCCTCTTTTTCATCATCCACTCTAGGCATTACTGTAGACAAATATGGCACCATCTTCTTTGTGGATGGCACCATGATTCGCCGAATTGATCAGAACGGGATCATCTCCACGCTGCTGGGCTTCAACGATCTGACCTCGGCACGACCCTTGAGCTGTGACTCCGTGATGGACATCTCACAGGTACACTTCTCCCCTTCCCGCATCTTAATTCCGCAGTGTGGCCCCCATCACAGGGCAAAGTAAACACATTGCCTGCTTGCTGTCTGAGTATTTGTGACAGATATAGCAGCATGAGCACCCAGCAGACTGCCACCCACACCAAATGCTAACAGTCACCCCAGGCAAGGACACAGCGCTCTCTAGAGGCATAGTGGCTTGCGCTAGGGAAATGATAGGGTACAGGGTCTGGAACCAAAGAAAAAAAAACAGAAAACTGAAAACTGTACTTAACCGTCTGAAGCTGCACTTATTATAGTTAATAACAAACAGCATGTTGCAAGTGATGTAAAATGGAAAAATATAAATAATTCCAGTTTGAAATAGATTTTGTTGTCTAGGAACAACAGATAGGAATGTAAGCAGGAATTTATGTAAATAAGTTTTACATTTACGAGTATTACATAAATAACTGTAAATTGGATTGAATTTTTATTACCCCTTATCATGAAAGGCAGAGATTATTATTATTATTGCTGTTATTATTGTTTTTTTCCCCTGTGTAGAATAGATTTATATATTATTAAGTGTTTAATGTTTTAAGAAATATACATTTGGATGCTGGTTAATGAGATGTTTCACAGAGTGGACAAAAAAAATCAGTCAGATTTATTGCTGAATGGGGAAAAAACATGGGGGGGGGGGGGGGGGGGGTCCTTTCCTGAGAAATGAAAAGGCTTCATAGTGATTTTAGACTATGTCCAATTTATAATCAGCCATTGATTTTGTGGCTTATTATAAAAAAAAAAAAGTATAAAAAAGAAAATGATTCAATATGCCCAATAGTACAACAAACCTAGTTTAGATGTGCTATTAGACCTGTAAGTAATGCTCAGCCAGTATCATAAGAGTACTAAGAGTTTCCTTCCTCAACAATGCCCCTCAATTTGTGTAGGCATATTTTGTTCAGAAAGCCATGAACTGCTTGGTGAGAATGAGATTTATTGATTGGAATAAAGCATTAAAGGCTTTAATTGGTCTACACATACATCCTTGAAGAACTCCTCTGCTGACTGCTGAATTAACCCAAGCCAAATGAGATCCAAGGTACTGTAGGTTGGAAAAAACACAGTAAAAGTACAGTAAACCCTCACTTGACAGGTTAATCCGTTGCAGACTCTACCGCGATAAGTGAATTTCCACGATGTAGTATTTCCGTGTAGTTAGAGCATAGAAAACCTGTTTACGACCTTCTAAATACGGCTTTTAACATTATTAGAGCCCTCTAGACATGAAATAACACCCATTTTTTTTTGGAAAAAAAAAGTTAATAAAAAATAAAAATAAATGACTCAAGATGACCGAGCGCAACCTGCATTTTCACTGTCTCGATCAACTTTTTAATGATTATACTGTATTTGAAAAAAATGCGATAGAGTGAAGGCGCGAAATTCGAACCACGAAGTGGCGAGGGTCGACTGTATAATTCTACATTTAAAAAAAAAAAAACACCCTTATCCTCTGAGCTACAGGACTGAAGGCACTTACTGTGATGTGATTCGTGGACATATTCAACATTATCCCAGAAATACTTTCCACTAATTAAGTGTTCAAGCTGTGATATTTGATTTCTGAAATCTTTGGTCGGTGTCTATTCCAACCCTGGCAGCAAAACCTAAGGCTGTGTCTGTGCTAATGAAATCCCAAATCGCCCAGAAGAGAATCTTAATTCAGATTCTGCTGAAAGTGAGCACATTTTTTTTACAAGACCTCTTTTAGAGTCCAATTTGTTTAATGCCATACAACAGTTAGTGAATAGAGAGGACAGCAATATTAAGTGTCATCCTTAAGTAGTATAGCGTGTTCATATGTCAACTCTGCTCTTTTTCCTCCTGGCTCCCCCTCTGTGCGTATGTGTGTGCGCGCATGTGTGCACGCATGTGTGTGTCCTAGTTACCATCAATAAGCCTCACTAGCCAGGATAAGTGAAGCTTTATTTTACAGAAAGGATGAAGAGCATTATGTAAACAACCTACAGCTGCCCACCGCTGTTCCTCCGAGACACCGCACTCCCCTGACACACACATACACACACACTCAGATGTCCTGACACATACACACGGATACATGCAGTCATCCTGAAACATGTTGACGTATCACACACACGCACACCATCTCTTTTTTTTCCCACTCACTCTCGTATACCATCCCTTTGGCAAACGTATAATTGAACCCACAGACACACACACACATACACACACAAAACCAGACATGTAGACACTCACAAGCACTTACTCATACCAATATGCTAAAACTTCTGAAAACCCTCAGCAGTGATGACAAATCACACTCAAATCCTTCCACAGACACTCAGACAGTAAAAAGCATCCATTATAAAAATTCACGGGCAGCTCTGCGCTCACTGCTTCAAATACTTCCCTCACTCCCTGCCGCAACACTTTTCCAGGTTACTTTTCATCCTCTTCTCTTACCTACTTTTGACAAAACTACAGCTGACAGCTGCATTCTCTCAGATACGTAAGGCATTAGATGGTTAGTTTGTAAGAATGCAGTTTTCTAGAGTGTATCTGAAAGATTTCCTTTCACTGGACCTAAGGGGCCAAAACCTGTTCCGGCACGACAGTGATCCTGTGTACAGTGCAACGACAGAAGACAGGGTCTACCAAGAGTGGTGTGGAAGAACTTCAATGGCCTGCACAGAACCATGACCTCAGCACCAATGAACACCTTTGTAATGAACTGGAACTGTGACCGTACACCAGGCCTCATCACCCAAAATCTAGAGGAAAGCAAAGGGGAACAACTCAGTATTAATGCCGATGGTTTTGGAATGGAGTGTTTAATTCTAAGATGTCCACATGCGTTTAGCCATATAGTGCATGTGTGTGTGTCAGTCAGGTACACCAGCATTATGCAACGCGGTACTGAACACTTACCTTTATGAAATATTTAGCCGGGTCTGTTGACAAGGAATAGATTTTTAAGACAAAGTCCCTGTCTGCATTCTGTAGTAATGCAGCTGATAATAGAAATAGGAGACGTTCTCCATGCTAGCTGTCCAGGTGAGGCTTAGACCTGCAATAAGTCTCATTTCATAAACCGCACTGCTTCAGTAGCTGATTACTGATCCACGGACGCTTTGCTGATATGAAGTGATACATAGGGAGGGTTTTGTGATGTAAGCACAGCCGTATGCTATTTACACTACTGGGAGCATAGCTGAAATTATTCTGATTTGTCACTCTAGGTGAAAGTTTAGTAAGGAATAACAGGATGTGCTTTATAGGAAAATAATCAACTTCAGAGTGATAACTGTAACACAGCTTCTCATCTGACCGACTCACACTTCCATGGCATTGATTTCACCACAGCAATCTGAGTCATTCATTTTGTTTATTAAGGAACAGCATACTTTTTGACCAATCGCCGTTACATCTGATTCTGTTGAACATTCAGGAAACAAGCAATTATAGCAGTTATAGCAATTATAAACATTCATTCTCTCAATTTTTCTCTCTTGAAGTCCGACAAAAAAAAAAAAAAAAGAACTTGTCATGTAACAATAATCCAGAAAGCACAAAGTTCTTAATACTAGATACTTTAGCTATTCATTATTAAGTTTATATTATATAGACTGTCCATTATTTATTTATTTATTTATTTATTTATGTCCGTGTTTGAAACGGAAATGACGTACGACCGGAAATGGTCTGTCATTAACTTTGACGTGATTAGTGTTAGCATTAGCTCTAGCATTAGCCTGAGCAGCTAATGCCGAGGCCTCGCTATTTCAACATCTTATAGAAACAGCTCAGAAAGTCTGCATAAGACTTAAATATATTAAAATATAATAAAACATGATTATTTTAATTTGTATTGAAACGTATTTGGTCTCATTACGGTTCGCTGCAGTTAGCAGTGCTAGCTAATACAGGCAGACATCCCAAGTTCCCGGGGGGGGGTTACTATAGAAACAATAACATATGAGCATATTAAGCACATGTGGGTCACCTCCCCATTTTTCCAAAATTTGCACAGTAGTTTGATGATGGAAGGAGTTCCACACAAAAAACAACAGATTTTGTCCAGCTGAATAGCATCTGAGCTAACCAGGTTAATAATAAGTGCTTCTTTTGTATTCATATATTAGTATTAATATTAGTATTCATATATTAGTATTAATATTAGTATTCATATACTAGTATTAGTATTCACATGTATATTTATGAGGTTGCCCTTAAAAATTAATTCTTTATTCATTTTTATAATTGTTTTTACTTTTTTTTTTTTTTTTTTGTATTTTTTTGCCGGATGTTAAGCAATGCTTCCCTTGACATTTCTCTTTAGTCTGTGAAAAATGGGTTTGCCCTATTTGATGCATCCAAATCAATTGGCTGCATTTAAGGTCTTCTTTTAATAGACTACACAGCATGGTGGCTTGTTTTTGCTTTTTTTTCTTCCAGTACATTAAAAACGTCTTTTAATCAAGCAACATTGTTACCATGCCAAGACCACTACTGAAATAAGATCTTTCATATTCTACCCCTAAGAGAGCACTCATAGTTTGTTTCCTTTCTACTGTTCATAGTAATGCTCTGTTGCGCCTTCTTACCATAGAACTGAAAAGAAAAAAGAAAAGACATCAAGATTTTTTTTTTTTTGATCTCCTGACTCTTTCTTTTATAATATAATCAGCACCTGAGTGCCTAATGAGTGAGCCGAGATCATATCCAAACTTAATTTAGCTACGTTCCATCATAACTGAATTACAATCGAATGTTCCCGTTAGAACGTCAGGCGAAAGCGTTCATCAATAAGTGAAAAAAAAAAAACGTCTTCTTTTGTGTCTTCTCACAGGTTCGTTTGGAATGGCCAACCGACTTAGCGGTGAGTCCAATGGACAACTCACTCTATGTGTTGGATAACAACGTGGTGCTGCAGATCTCAGAGAACCACCAGGTTAGGATCGTAGCCGGTCGGCCTATGCACTGCCAGGTGCCCGGCCTTGACCACTTCCTTGTGAGCAAAGTTGCCATCCACGCCACGCTCGAATCTGCTAACGCACTGGCTGTGTCCCATAACGGCATCCTCTACATCTCAGAATCTGATGACAAGAAGATCAATCGAGTGAGGCAAGTTTCCACCAATGGAGAGATCTCTCTGGTCGCTGGTGCTCCAAGTGGCTGTGATTGTAAGAATGACCACAACTGTGACTGTTACTCAGGAGATGACGGGTACGCCAAACATGCGAAGCTAAACTCGCCATCATCGCTGGCAGTTTCGCCTGACGGAGAGCTTTTCATCGCCGATCTGGGCAATATCCGTATCCGTTATGTACGAGAGAACAAACCTTACCTCAATCCACTTAATATGTATGAGGTGTCATCACCCATGGATGATGAACTTTACTTGTTTGACACCAACGGCAGTCACATTTACACCCAGAGCCTAACCACAGGCGACTACCTGTACAACCTGACTTATTCCGGAGCAGGAGACCTGAGCACCATCACAGACAAGAACAAGAACAAGGTGACCATTCGGAGGGACACTACAGGACTGCCTCTCTGGATCATGACCCCCGATGGCCAAACATTTTGGTTCACCATTGGGACTAATAATGCCCTCAAGAGCATCGGTGCCCAGAACCAAGAGTTGGCCATGATGACCTACCATGGGAACTCAGGACTGCTGGCCACGAAGAGCAATGAAGATGGGTGGACTACTTTCTACGAGTAAGTAATATGCACTCTTTTATACATTTCCCAGTGGCGGTGTTTTGTAAGGCTACAACAACAAATCAGTGACAGTGATGTGCTGCAAATATAAGCACAATATAAAATAATTATTTCACGAGAGAGAGATCAGATTGAAACTATGTAAAGGAGAGAAAGAAAATCTGTTAAAATACAGGGACTAATGTGAAGCCTTCTAAAATGGCGCAGGAGCACAGCGGTCTTCCGTGTGAAACCATATGAAAAGACAGTTACTGAAAATTGTTGTTCATGCATGTTTCATAAGCTGTTGAAAATCTCTAAGTAGTGCCCTGTAGCTTTGTAGTACCTTTTTTTTTTTTTTTTTTTTTAAAGTAGTCAGTTTGAAATTGTACTGGTCAGAGCCGTCGGATTTCAACTTGGACTTCTATAGTGATATTGATTTTCAGACCAGTTTTATCAACTACATGAAAGGTTGCATTGTGTTTTCTCAGTTGTAACACTTTGTAGACGGTTCAGACATGTCCAAATTTCTCCTGCTTTGTGTCTGGAGCATATAAGGTTGCTTTCACACCTAATAGTCCAATTTCAGAGTCCGAATCAGAGATTAAATTGCTACTTTTCGTTCCTTTGCAACTTAGTTTGAGTAAGTTTTATATTGTACATGACGTAAATGGCACATAAAGCACAAAAAACATTGGCTAAGGGGTGTGTAGGACTGAAAATGTTCTTGTAAAAAGGTACTTTGCCAAGTACATATAAAAAAAATAGAAAATCTTGTATGGAGAACATGGTGCCGTGGCTCAGTAAAACAATAGATGAGAGACTGATTGGAAGTAGAGAGAGAGAGAGAGAGAGAGAGAGAGAGAGAGAGAGAAAGAGAGAGCATTTTGCAAAGACTCTCCGTCCACTTAATTTGGTCCACACAAGTGTGATTGCAGTGTTCTCACCTGTCTGAATGAGCTTCATCTAAGAAGAATAAACTCCAGGGTTAGATTTCCATGCACCTAATGCTGCATATGTGTTATCACCCTGGATTTGTGTCTTGTGTTGTGAGAGTTCAGCTCCACAGGTCCTTATGAATCTTGCAGAAACGTCCGTTACTTAGCAAGGAAATCCGTGCCATTGGTGGAAAAATGCTGAACAGGTAGAAAGGGTTACAGTTTTCTGATTCATAGAACAATTGATTTTGAATTGAACTGATTGGTTGATTATAAAACATGTAATGTTGAGGATAAACCCTTTCACAGAAGACTCGAAGACACGCAGATAATTAATTGATCAGTGATTATCAAAGACGTCATTCCTTGCAGCCCTGCTACTTTATGACCCAGAACTGGTTGATACGTGATTGCACGTCAGAATCCGTTGGTGTCTGGACAGCGCGGCGAGTCAGATTGTGCAGCCAGACCACACTTTGGCAAGAGATTTGGCTGTGGCTCAAGTTACCATGGTTACGCTAACAGATCAAAGCTAAAACTGGGACATGGTCAAATAAATATGGTCAATTAAATCTGCCTCTGTACAGGGAACATATTGGGTTTCACAGCTAATTTGGATGAGGCCAAATAGCTCCAGTATGTTTTAGATTCTGGAGTTTAGTATGTTCCTGTGCATTAGGGTTGTTTTGCTTTTTTTTAAAAACTTGTGGTCTCCTTTGTAAACTGGAAGAAGAATATTTTCCCCCTTTGCAGGCAGGACCCATTTTTTCTTTTCTTTTTTTTCAATTTTTTTCCTTTTATCTGGTTATAAAAATAACAACTTTGCCCAAGTGCCATTACGTGTCATGATACAAATATTTTTAATTAATTTGTTCACTAAATAATAAGAAATATATCTTAAGCATTTATTTTCAAGTCAATATATAAACCAAAAACACATACCGTTTGCGTATCTTTTATGCATTTTACATCATCCTTGATAGCTCTTGCTTTAATACATTTACCTCCAGCTGCCAATCCCTGTAAATCCACATACAGTACACCACATACTGTACACAAGCACTCTGTTCCAGTCTGAAATATCTTGTTTTTTTTTTTTTGTTTGTTTTTTCCTCCAGCGTTCTGGTTGAAAGTGGATATCTGTCACATGCTCTTCCCTTTCCATGTTAGACTGCCTTGAATTTCTTTTCATTTCTTTATTTATTTTTAAATAGCCATGTCTGTTGTCCTTGTTCTTCCGAGCGGCAACTGTACCTTTTCCCTCCTCCTATTTATTGAAAGCTCATGCTGTCATATGATTTATTTGAATGAATGGCTTGCAAAGTGCATTAGCTCTGTAACCGCTATTAGATGTAGGGGAGAAAAAAAAAACAATTATTAACATTAGAAATGGTTCACTCTGTGTGTTTTCCTAAACAATTTAATTTTACTCCGACGTTCTGCTCCTACGGCAGCACGAAGTGGTGTTTTTAATAAATATAGTTTTTTTTTTAATTATTATTAGTTTTGAAGGTTATAATGCTGTCTAAAGAGTCACAGTCGTAATGCACCAAAGGTGGAACAGATCTGAGTATTTGTCTATGCACTCTCTCTCCTGCGCACAGTGCAGGCCCTCCGAGTTTATCATAGCCACCACCTGAATTCATTAAAGTCCTTTCAAGTCCGTTAGCCTGAGGACACGTGCTAGCTAAGTCAGCCAGGATTTGTGCCAAGACTGTATGCAGAGCCACAGAGGCAAACACAACAAAGGCATCTGCTGAGCTGTCCCCTCCATTAAACTTTATTGGAATCGCTCTGTACTGTCGAGGTTGCAGATGTGTTTTTGTCACTATAATAGAGTCTTGCGTCTTTGTTGCATTTTTAGTTTTAAGGCCTCCACTGAAACCCTTGTCATCACGCGCTCGGTAGCAAGTAACAGCGGACAATGAAGCAATGAAGCAGAAGGAGAGATCGGGTCATTCATGTGAGGGTGGTGGGTGGCGTTGTTTTTTTTTGTTTGTTTTTTTAAAGAAGTGGCGGTGCTTTGGGGATAATGATGGGCGTCAGGAAGAAAATTCGTACGCATGTTGAACTTGTGAACATATCCAGAGGGCGTAATGAGTCAGTGATCAGAGAAAAATGTGGGTTGTTGAAGAAATTAAAAAATGTACCTTTCTCAGGATATTAAGCTATTGTTATGTAGTATACTGTAGGTACTCTTAGTTACAAACTGAAATATTGGAAAAGCAGACAATGATCAGATAATCTAGAGCAGAACTTTCAAACAATCTACATGATTGAGCTGTTCAGGTAGGCAGATTGATTGAGGAGGTCCAGACTGGATTTGAAATGGGGACGAGGAGCGGTAGGTCCTGGATCAGCAGTGGATCCAGATGGGACGGTCCACCTGAGTGGCGCAACAGAAAAGCAGAACCATCAGGAGATGTTCTCAAGTTCAAGTCCTAATGATGTCACAGCCGTCTGTGGTTGAAAGTCCGGCAAAGCGTAGTTGGCTGTGGGTGTGAGGGGGTGGTGTTATTCTGTCCTCTTTCAGTCAGAGCAACACTAACCAATCATGGGCATCTATAAGCTCATGTATGGGTATCATGTGGATAGTGCTTTCCTCAGCAAGTGTCCATCTGCCCTGTGACTTGAGCACCATTAGAAGCATTTGTAAGAGATTCATATCTCAGAGGAATCAGAGAGCTGGCAAAATGACCAGACTGAGAAAAATTGGACTGGATGTGCAAAAAAATAAAACATAACAGAAATTAGGGGA
>JAOVYU010000063.1:18377603-18395272 GCA_025674565.1 Synodontis membranacea | reverse complement strand
ATATATTCCATAATATACTTAGGGAATTCATAAGTATACTTTCATTACTGTATAATTACTTGTTACTATAATTACCGGTAATTAGGTGGGTCCACCTTTACAGGGCCGCCATGTTTCATTGCTACAGTAGCTCAGAACAGACAGACCTCTAGGGAGCGCCTCCTACGTTGTGCGTTTTCACAAGTGGCAGTGTGAATCTAGCAGAAAGCTGAATAATTCCAAGTATGCAGAGAAGACAATGAAGAAGAACGGAAGACAAGGAAGAAGATATAAGAATAATCAGTGTTTACTGGTGTCGGCTAACAGATCTGAGAACCCAAACTTTGAAAAACGGAGGATCGTACTTATTATTTAGCACGGAAAAAAAGCAAGGGAACATGAATGGAAGTACTTGGAAGCACGCTACAGGGATCTGACAGCCACCGTACATTCTACTACCCGCTTGGAAAGGGAGGGGTAAGGGAGAGATGTTGTTCAATTGGTAGAATCCTACTTAATGGACCTTTAATGTTAGCTTTGGAGAAGGAATCGCTAAACACTCACTTGAGATTTTTATATGAGAGAAAATTCCAGTGTTCAATTTAATTGAGGTTGGCATTTCCTCTGCATACTTGGAATTATTCGATTCATTGTCCTATAGCATGTTTCTGTTTACAAGAGCCCTATTAGGCATAATACAGGCAGGAATAAACCAGAAGCTCCCAAAGTGCACTTCATAGTTCCAGCAACGGTAGTCTTGTAACCGTGAAGTGCACTTTGGACATGTAGTGATGCAGCTGATAGAAGTTAATGTCCTATGGTTCATTCACTTTCTGCCAGGCAATGTAAAAGCCGGACGACATTTGTTAGCAAACGTTGAAAAGTGCCCGTTTTCTGCTCTTAGAGTGGAAAGTTCGGCTCACGAGAAAGCAGAAAATGCAACCAAGCAAACACTCTGAGCCAGGCCCGCAATTTCACTCAGCTTCGTGAGATGCTTGTTGTTCTATCAGTGTGCCACAATGAAGTGCTGGGGAATTATCGTTGTTTTCTTGAGATGCGGTGATCTCTGGAGTATTCAATTTGAAGTAAATCAATTTTTCATTGTAGTGAGTATAAGGAGAGCCTATTTCATAAAAGGGAATCACTTGACCTACGCCCCTGTTCTTAATAATATGAAAATTAATGAGAAATTAGTTTGCCGTGCAGAATATCAGCGTGTCAACCGTGTGGAACAATGGCGATCAGTGTGAGGGCTTGAATTCCTAAACTACTGTCAACACTCTTCGTTGCAGATGTGAATAGCTGGTTAGTGACATTCGGCTTCCAGCTGTACAACGTCATCCCTGGGTATCACAAACCTGCCACCGATGCCATGGAACCGTCTTATGAGCTCATTCATGCCCAGATGAAGACACAGGAGTGGGATAGCACGAAGGTAAGTAGACACGTAGCTGTACTGTAACACCAACAGTAAAAAAAAAAATCTGTATATATATATATATATATATATATTAAAAAAAAAAAAACACATTGTTATCTGTGGCATTTCAGGATGTAATCTAAATCTAATCTAATCTAAACATAAACTTGACCTCAGTGATCCTCAGTGACCCCCGGCAGCCACAAAGAAAGTGTTTTTTACCCTTTCAGTTTATATATATTTTTTTAATTTTATATCATTTATATTAGATTTTATACATAGAATTTAAATATCATTTATATTAAAGAAAGGACTTTATGTTGTCAGAAGTACTACTGGGTTTTTTTTTTCCTTGTTTTTTTTTTTTTTTTTTCAATATAGGACATTTTTTGTACATTTCGATCCTTTGGGCGGAAGTGGCATGAAATTAATTATCTGGAGCACTATTTATGACAAAGGAAGGTCATGAGAAGGATAGTAAGACACACACATTCACTATCAACCTGTATTCATGGTAACCTGACCTTTTAGTTTATAGCCTCCTGATGGAGCGCAGCGTAATCCGTTCAAATCAGTGGCTAGGCGAGCCCGTCCTCTGCTCCTGCTTCTCAGACTGACGGAACGGGGTCAAACGAAAGAGTGTTTGTAATAGTCCTACCATTAGGGAAATTCGTTCCACATTTCGTCTACCACTAGCCATTGATTTCAGCTCGGCATTACACACCTTTTATCTTATTTATTTATTTATTTATTTTTTCTTTCCTCTTCCACTTTCCACTTTGGTCTGATCCTTAGACTTCTCAAACCCTTTGTATCTTCTTTAAGTCACCTGAATAATTTAGAGCCAGTTTTGTTGCGCGGGTCAGGTTGCTCCCGGAGAGTGGCACGCGTTAGATGTGCTTTTGATGGCTGTGTTTTTCTTAACACCCAAAGACACCTTGTTACCTTGCTACAGCACTACAGGCTTTCAGAGGCGGTCTGCTCCATAATAAGAAAAGGGCCATACTGATGTAAATGTCTGCTCGGCTCGTTGAATTGGAGATGAGAAAGAAGTATACAAGTCACTAGTTCTTTTAGCTGATAAGGGTTTCTATTCCGTCAATCAAGCAATGGAAGAGGCCAGAAGTCATCAATATAGTCTGAATTGCAAACGGATGCACCATAATAGAGAAACCGTTTGAAGGTGTGAGGCATCCGAGGTTTCGGATGTCTGAGATATGAGCTTTTAAATGTGAAGTGATGGATCCATTTTGAATCAATCAGCCTGACAATGTTCACGTGGATCTCACAGACGCTCAGGGATGTGTGTGTCTGTGTAGCAAGCAAGCTACGGTACATATACAAAAAAACAGGTTTAGAAATATAACAAATGTTCCTTGGGACCGTCAGAGATATTGTTTTATATTCCATAACAGTATGTCCTTTTCAGCGCTTTGACGGCTTTACCCAAGTGCAAAACACGGCAAAGCAAACCCAAAAAGCACTGCAGCAAGACATGACACGTCAACATTATTTTTCTTAACTGAAAGAGAACGTCCTTATAACATCACACGCATTAGTCTATGAGACCATGAAAAACAGACAGCTGTTTTTTTTTGGTTTTTGGTTTTTGGGTTTTTTTTTAAATAAGAAGAAACACGGGCCGAAATCTATCAGTTGATTATTTTATTCATTGCTTATTTTTATCAAGGACACTCATATGGTGTTATGTTAGATATGCTGTCAGCTTTGCGCAGCAGCAGCATCAACATGCAAATGCTGAAAAGGAAGCTGGGCTTTATATAGTATAGTCCTACTTTTTTTTTATTAAATCATTAAATCATTTTTATGAGATTATAACCCGAAGTAGAAAAGTTCTTTTCCCTTTGATAATCATATGCCATGCCCAATCAGCAGCGTTCATATTGGACCTACTCTTCCTACTCCTCTTGGACCTATTTGAGTTAACGTTGACGTGTTTCTGAGTTTAGCAGTTTTTTTGGTTTGTTGGTCTGTTTTGAGCATACAGGCCACCAATATTTACAGGATATTTTGAAAGCGGCACAGACTCCAGAAGCCATTTTTCTACTTCATTCAAATCCAACTTAGTGAAATCCCGTTTTTGGGTTTTTTTTTTTTTTTTTTTTTGTTCCAGACTAGATATATCCAGTTATTTGATTTGCCAGCATGGACGGTTGTAAGGCTTAGTTGTTGTTTGATTAAATGTTCAGAGCTCGTCATGAAAGCGTTAGATGACACAAAACCCTGCTGGCTAGACTAATTTCTGTGTGCGCTTCAATTATCACTGACTTGACCATATGTTAAGACTCTTTAAAAGTTGAAAGCAGAGCAATTTCCGACGAGACTTGTCAGATCTTTCCTTTCCCGTTCTTCTGTGAACATCCAGGGCAGAGTTTAAGTCATGGCAGAGATCTTCAAGCCCGTATAGAGCAGCTCTATACGCTACAAAACCAGCATACTTTCTCCCTAGAAAAACTAATCCCCTGTGCTTCTTACATACAAGTCTAAAAGAGTGCATCGTCGTTATTCTGGAAACGAGACACATCAAGAAGAGATTAATTTCTGACCCGTTAGTATAGGTGTAGCTCCTTTATTACTCCTAAATCAGCCCAACCCCACTTACGGACATTATTTTCGTTTTTTTTTATTGGGAGGAAGTAAATGATTCTAATTGCTGGCCAAATTGCTTTTTGGAAATATAATTATGGGGTCATTTATGAGCTTTTAAAGAAGCTGCATTAAAAAAAAAAAAAAAAAAAACCACTAATGGCCTCTGCAAAAGTAGTGCTGCTCCTATGAGGGTTTAAAGTAGGCTGTTTGCTCCATAATGCCCATATTTCATTTAAAGTATTCAAAGAGATAGAGGGGAAGGAGGAAAGAGCCACTCATTACATGTGACAATAGCTCCTCTATTTACTCCAGCAAGATGGTATGAGTTCACAGTAGCCTCAAAATGCTAAAACTTAAGTCTCCGAGAAAAAGCATAAAGCAGGGTAGGTATTTATAAAAAAGTGCAGTGGTGCAATAATTAGGTTCCATTATTGCACGTATGAATAAGCATTTTATAAGGATTCCAACAAGTACTGCTAGAAGGCTTCTTCACCTTGTTTTGCACCAGTGAGCATTCGCCTGTTGTAGAAAAGAGACAAAGAAGAGGAAGAGTAGTGGGATGACTAAGATCAGGCCCAAAGTAGAAGTACTGTGCTCCTAAAACTTCAGATCAATTGAGAGCAATTAGTGGTTTGAGATTATGCTAGGGAAGGACTGCTAGGGAAAAATTCTCTAGCACTTCTTTTATTGTATATTGATCTTATGATTACTCACACGAAAAGGATCGTCCACCTCTTTAGTAGAAGGTGAAGAACGCCTGTTAAATAATTAATGGCGAACTCTAAGCCACATAAACATTCTTACCCCGCCGCCTATAACTACTTTTGAAGTGCATGATGCATATCTGCTCAGTCTGCTCAGACTCATTCTCGCCCTGACGCGACTGCAATAGCGGTGGAGTAGTGCAGAAATAGTGCACACGGCTTGATTTTTTTACTATATTGGCATTTCCTCTAAAAGCCAGCCTCTCGTAATTAAATTGTCATCGCTTCGACGCGTGAGTCTGGCTGCCTCTTAAACTAATCGTGATGGATGTCGCATGCTGGAAATTTTCCTAAAACGGCAGAGAAGTGAGTGCTCGCTTTTAATCTATCACCCTTTCAGCGCTACTTACCAAAGGCCCACATGCCACGAAGAGCTGCAGGGTTGAAAAATGACAGGAGTGTGTGACCTGATAGTCCTGTTGGCATTCGCCATTAGCTTCTGACTTTGATCAGTGCCCTGGACCGATGGTCCTGCAGGCACTCTGACCGCCATACGCTACTTGAATGATGCGTCCCTTTTAGAGCGGAGACATCATGGTGGGAGACCACAGGACAGGCATTGTCATACCCACACCCCACGCACGTCCTTTCTGTGACTAAGGTCAGAGAGTTGGCGTTCTACAAATTGGGGTGGTGAGGTGTGAAATGTTTTTCAGACAGTGTGTCCTGCCAGGGATAGCGAACAGCTGAATCCATCCAAGTTAGCCTTGCACTTATACCCCTTCTTGCCATAGAGTGAGACAGATTAGGTGTGTATGGGGTCTCAGCAGAGAGAGCGAGAGAGACATAGTAGGATATAGGAAGGGTAGAAAAGACGTACTGTAGGCTTTTCCCTGTCTCTCCTCCCAGCCAGGAGGCTCTTATTTCTAGGGCTTCTCCGCAGAAGCTACTCCAGCCCTCACTGTCTCATCCTACACTCCATGATGTTCAAATTAGTGTCATCTGGGGAAAGATCTCCTGTTGGGTTATATATATATGTGTGTGTGTGTGTGTGTGTGTGTAGAGATTTTTAGGTCAGACAAGAGGGGGACACACTTTACACACAATATTAGCCCCTGAAATGGAATTTTATGATTTTGCTTTAATGAAATCACTGAAGAAGAATGCAAGCAGGCATTACTGGCTAGTTTGTAGCAGAACCAAGTAGTCACTGGTGAAGAATAACACTGTTGTCACCAGTGACAATTGTAAAAATAAATAAATAAATAAAATCAGTGCTTATGTTCGTACACCTTGCCGCAATACAGACAGGCTTATACCGAATAGTCAGAACAGGAAAATGAAAGGTGTATTGAAGTGGAAATGAAGCAGACTGAGAACTGGACTGTGAGAGAGATGAGTGGCTGAGCATGGGGAGGAAAAAAGACAGCTTCCTGCTGAGATCACCCACCCTGCGCCAGCCATCAGTTACTCCTGGGAGTTAGTTACTCCTGAGAGACGGGTGGTGCAATCAAGCCTGCTGCTACAGGCCAGACGGGGGGTGAAACCATATGCAGATATTTTTGAGCACATACCAGACGTGTCTAGTCCGGGTTAAATATTAATGTTCATTTATATAGAGCCTTTGTTTAACCCAAGGCCGAGTTAGCAAATGCAGATTACCAGCTGTATCGTAGAGCAAAGGGCTGCGATGAGTGTTGATAAGACAATACGCTGGGCTTTAATGGGGGCGAGATGAGAGCAAGAGGATTTACATTTCAGTCAGATTCACATGAAATATGATCATGGCAGGAATAGTAACAAGAAAGTATTCTTGTCTAGAAGAACCTATTAAATGATGGGTATATACCTAGGATGGATGGATAGATGAAACACGTGATTGGAATGGCAACTAGGCAACTGATCGGAAGGTTGTGGGTTCAGATAATATAACTGCCTAGGTGCAACTTTTGGTCCTTTGTGCAAGACGCTCAACCTCAACGACTCACTTGATTTCTGTCTCACTTGTAAATAGCTTTGGATAAAAGCACCAGGCAAACATAATGTAAAGTGGCTCTAGATGAATGCACACATGGCTATTGGGCCATCGAGGGTAGAATTGTTTCTGATGATAGTCAGTTCTTCCACCATTCTCTTCTCTGTCACTTCCTCCTATACGTCCTGAGTAAACCACTTCATTCCAGCCAAGTAGTCCAAAATAGAACAGTATATAATTTATAGTTGGCTTGGTGAGTTACTATTTATGTCCAAAACTGCACTGAGTTCAGCTAAATAATGAGTGCATCTTAAGAGTACCGTAATTCAACCCATTCCATTTACTAACCCTCTTGATAGTATGCCTACTACTATGTCCCACTCTTCTGTTTTTCTGATTCGATTCATCTTAATTTGTCTGTTTTTTGTGTGTCTGTGTGTGCAGTCTGTACTGGGAGTGCAGTGCGAGGTCCAGAGACAACTCAAGTCCTTTGTGAAGTTGGAGCGTTTCGACCAGATCTACCGAGCAAGTGGTGCTGGTTGCCCACAGTCCCCTTTCAATACATTCTTTGCTTCAGGAGCTTCAATGTTTGGCAAGGGCGTGAAGCTAGCCATCCGAGAGGGTCAAGTGAGTGCCGACATCATCAGCCTGGCCAGTGAGGATGGCAGGCGGCTAGCTGCCGTCCTGGACCAAGCCATCTACCTTCAAGATCTTCACTTTACCATTGACGGCATGGACATGCACTATTTTGTGAAAGTGTCTTCAGCAGAGGGCGATTTGGCTCTGTTGGGGATGACAGTGGGAAGGCGGATGTTAGAGACAGGAACTAACGTGACAGTGCAACAGGTGAACACCGTGCTGGGTGGCCGAGCTCGGCGTATTACCGACGTGCAGCTGCAGCACGGTGCTCTGAGCCTGAACGTGCGCTATGGCAGTAGTCTGGATGAAGAAAAGTCTCGAGTGCTGGAGACGACTCGCCAGAGAGTCGTGGCAGCCGCCTGGAACCGCGAGC
This sequence comes from Synodontis membranacea, assembly GCA_025674565.1. NCBI lineage: Eukaryota > Metazoa > Chordata > Actinopteri > Siluriformes > Mochokidae > Synodontis > Synodontis membranacea. The sequence goes on along the minus strand of JAOVYU010000063.1, from coordinate 18,387,572 downwards.
GACTCCGACTGCGCCAGGGGGAGGACGGTTCACGTGCCTGGACGGACACTGAGCGGCAGCAGCTGTTCAGCTCGGGCCGCGTGCAAGGCTATGACGGCTACTATGTGGTGCCTGTGGACCAGTTCCCCGAGCTGGCCGACAGCATCAGCAACATTCACTTTCTGCGCCAGAGTGAGATGGGCCGCAGGTGACACAAACACAAGGGAAGCCCTGCTCAGGCTCAGCGTCCAGGACTTCTTGCCAAAGACATGTCGCTTGTGTGACCACTTAGTTAAATTTAATAGGTTTTTTTGTTGTTGTTGTTGTTTTTTTTGGTTTCTGTTTGCTTTTTTAAGACTTTCGTACTTAAGACCAGCTTGCAGGCAGTCGCACTGCATTGACATTCGAGGTCTATTTTTGTTGGATTGTTTTGTTTTGGTTGTTTTTTTTAAATTGCGTAACAGCTTATGGCTGCCAAATGAGGCTGCTAGAGGAATGACGTATGGCAACAATGGTTATTTAGTTAGTGACTCCTTTTCTACAGATCAGCTCAAAGGGAACCTGAAAGATGACTGATAATGCATTTTGATCACTGGCAAGTGAGCAGATTGGCATTCAGCTTCACTCCAACCTGCCTTTTCTCACCCCTCAGCCAAGGAGAGCCTTTTTTTTTTTTTTTTTTAATCACTTCTTTTTATACTTGAAAGTCTGCCACACTTAAACAGGGATTTCAGTGTCTGTTGTTCAGGCTCGTGATCCCCCTCCCCTTATCCTCATTGACTCTTAAATTGGTGTCATGTTCCATTTCAAGACTGCTTGACTGAGTCGCATTTCTTAAATATATAAATTTGACCAGTGGATCAAAAAGAAAGAAAAAAAGAAAGAAAGAAAAAGAAATCATAGAGGGCATGCTCACAGTCTGAACATACATTGTGAAATGTCTTATTAAATAAGATTTATCCAAAAAAGGGGAAAGAAAGAGAAAATGGCTCCAAGTGGTCTTTAAAGATGGTTTTTAAAAATATATATATAAATGACATTGTTGAAAAATATAATAAAACTTCTGTATGAAAATGAATATTTTACTAAAATGCATAAAATCTAAAAACCTAAAAATCTACATGTATGAAAAAAAAAGACAGTATATCTAATGTGAATACATTACCAAAATGTGAACCGTTGTCCCTTTTAAATGCAAATTGTTGTACTTGAACGACGCCTAGTGTTCCAACACATGGAATATGTGTGTATATATATATTATGTTTGGGAATGTCAATTCATTAAATTCATTTGTTTGGGTTTTTTTTTTTTTTTTTTTTTTTAATTGTTGAAGCAACTAAGATTTTAACATGCTTAACCATTCCTTTAAGGATAACAGTATTTATTTTAGTAATGTGCTTTTTAAACCAATGTTGCTCCTCATGTGCACTGTCTGTGCAAGAGACATGAATGCTTATATATATTTAAAAATAATAATAATAATAATAAAAACAAACAAAACAAAACAAAACAGCACATTACTAGAACATGCCCTCAGACATTCCTCAGGCTTTCACGTCCTTGAACATGTTGGGCTGTGGAGTGCTAGCACTGGACGCTGGACGAAGGACAGATTTAAACCCCAGTGGGACGCCTGAGGGTCAGAGTCTGAAAGTGCCCAGGATATGAAAGACAAGACACCACTGCGTCCCACGGCTGCCCGAGATGCATTACAGCCTGCAGGCATGTAGTTCCTGTCTACAAGCAGAGGGGTTGAAATGCATGCCAATCTGGCAACCCGCCATGTGGATATAACTTCTTGCTTTTTGTGTGTCCTATAGCTTGACTACCTACTGAACTTCAGAGAAAATCCAGTGTGTAGCCTCTCTCTGTTTTTTTTTGTTTTTGTTTTTTTTTTCTTTGGGAAAAAAAAAAAAACGTGTCTTGAGATGGAACAAAATGGTGTTAACGTGTTGGACATGGTGTCATGGTGTAACGCACACCTCTCGTGTACTGTAAGCGTACAGTAGCTGAATCTGTCTATTACAGTTTGTGTGACTGCGGACGGGGCGTGCAGATGATGGATATCAGTGATCGTGACCTGTATAATACTGTCAAGCATATTTTTTTATTTGGATGTCAGTTGGATGTTGGATACAGCCATAATTCTTTGCTGTATTTCAAAAAAAAAAAAAAAAAAAAAAAAAAAAAGGTTGAATGAAGAAAAAAATGCATTGTGGTGACTTCACTAAGAACCGCGTCGTGAGGCTGTAATTACTTTCTAAAGTTTTTGGACTAATTTAATTTTTTTTTATTTTTTATTATTATTTTTTGTTTTTGGTTTTTGTTTCGTTTGTTCTCAACACTGTGTTTCTAACGCTTCTCTTTGGATCTGTAAATAAGAGGACGAGAAATGAGCTGTAAATTAAATGCCAATGTAGATACCTTTTAGAGCTACAGCAGTGAATCTGTGTAGTCTTAGGTAAAAAAAAAAAAAAAAAAAAAATGGGGGAAAAAAATAAAGAATATTTTGTGTTTACATTTATTTTAACGTCGCCGTTTTGTCATGTTTCCACTACCCGTGTTAATGAGGGAAAACAGGCTTTGACCCAAATTTTACTGCAACTAATGTAACCTAATTTAATAACACAAAATGTGTTTGACCAAAATCCTTCTAGCCTTGCCTTGGCTGAAAAAAACCTGCAAAGATCACTTCGGGTAATGGGCCAGTTTAACAAATCGTGGTAAATGCAACCAGTGTGTCTTAACATTTAGTCTTAACTAGCTAGCTACAGTACACTGTACAGTAGATGTTTGCATGCACGTGTCTTTTTCCTTTCTCATTTTTATACTGTATTACTGTACCATGACGGTTAATTCAGACAGTTGTAGATGAACTCCATACAGTAGCTACATAAAAATCATGTCATATTAATTTAATGTTCGGTTATTTGATATTCTCTACCCCACATCTATGAAGGATAGAAGAAAAAATGTCCACTTCTAAATTAAGTAGGACATTAGTTACTTCTTAATGCAGAATCTTCAGCAAGAATTTAAAACCCAACTTTCCTTGTTCTTGCGACACATACAACAGAAACATATTTTGGTTCAGTGAAACCTCTAGCTTCCAGAACCATAGTGAAAATGATCAAGATTTGACCACGTAAAGGGTATTTTTCATGCCAGAAGAATGCTAGAGGTTGGCACGGTGCTCCAGTGGTAAGCATGTCATCTCACAGCAAGAAGCTTCTGGGTTCAAACCACCGAGTGGAGACTTTCTGTGCTGGAGTTTGCATGTTAACGCCGTGCCTGTGTGGGCTTCCTCTGAGCCCTCCAGTTTCCTCCCACAGCCCAGAGACATGCAGATTGCATCAGCTGGCTACTCGAAATCATCTACAGTATAGTGTGAATCTGTGAATGGCCGTTTGTCTCTGTTAGCCCTGTGATAGATTGGCAACCTGCCCAGGGTGTACCCTGAACAGGCAGCTGGACTTAGCTCCAGCTTCTCCGTGACCCTGACGGATGAGCAGTAAAGGTAATGGATGGAAGCATGTTCGATCATGCCGTCATTTACTATATCGGAGGGAAAATAACCTCCGTTATTTATAATGAAATTGATTACATTTTCAGTATAACATAGCGTTCTGCGTCTGTTTGTCTCATTATGCCTCAACTATTCCTCGGCAGCTGTTTCAGCCTGCAACCTCACAGGGGTGTTTATTTTTATCTTCCTAAATTGCTTTGGTGCTCCTTCTGTAAAATAAATGAACAAAACAACTGTAGTGTGTATTCCAATTCAGGCCAGTCATAATAATGATCATTTCAAATTTGCTGATATTAATGTACAGTGTATGGGCGTATTGTGCGAAGGTTTCTCAGTGGGAGGCAATGCTTAAGCAGTAAAGCCAACTTCCATTTACTGCAGAGACGTTTCTCTCTCTTTTTTTTTTTTTTTCAGCTTAAAGCCACTTTTCATCAGCACTAGTGAAGGTTTTCCAGTGGACACACCTGCAAAGGTTAAGCTCCAAACTGTGTATGAAAATGTGTGTGCATGCATGAACGAGTGTGTGTGTGTGTGTGTGTGTGTGTGATTTCGCAGACAAAGGCAAGTCTTCCTCCTGTTGCACTAATGCAGCTAATAGTGGACAGGTGTTCCAAGTGACCTGTTTCTATTCTGCCTCATTTTAAAGTTAACCCCCCACAATAATTAACATACAATTAGAACACAAAGGTCACAAAGTTCATTTCCTAATATTAAAACTATACAGTTCTATAATTGTAACTAACTTTTCTGTACACATCTGTGTTAAATAGAGTTAAGATTATTCTTTGTTTAAGTAATTCAGTGATGCACAACAGGCACATGCACAGAATAAAATTACTACTATTTTTATTCCGTTTACCGTAGTTATGTTAAAGTTGGGTTGTTTTTTTTTTTGCTTTTTTTTTACTTCATTTCTAATTCACTACAATTTAATCTTAACCTCAGCCCTCATAAATACACTACATAGCAGCTTACCATTCTACTTACAACGCCTTGATATATTTAACACGAGTGACACGTATTTTAGATTTATCGTTTATATTTACACAGATGAGTGACAAATAAAAGGAAAACACAATGTAACATGGGTTAGTGATTTGTCAAGCCAACGTGAACCACCAGAAAAGCTTCAATGCACATTGACACAGATTCTGCAAGTCTCTGGAGGGGTAAACACCTTTTTTATTATTTTTTTCAAAAGATATTCCTGTTTTGATGGGTATGGTTTTGGGTTTTTTTTTATAGTGGTAGGGAGAGAGATGTCCAATGAATTGGGTTCAACTGGGTTGAGATCTGGTGATTGTGTAGGCCAAAACATATGACTTACATCATTTTCATCCTCATTGTGGAAGGATGGAAGAAACCTTTAAGAAACCACTCCTATAATATAAAAAAGTTGGGCAAGGTACCTAAAAACCCCCCAAACAAACGGCAACTTTAAATTAAAAGGCCAACTTTAAAAATTATAAAATCATCTGTAAATAAATGTCAGCTAAATAAAAAACATCAACTTTAAATATTAGTCAACTTTAAATAAAAAGAGTCAACTTTAAAAATAATAAAATCATCTTTAAATAAATGTCAACTAAATAAAAAACATCAACTTTATATATATCAATCAACTTTAAATAAAAGAAGTCAACTTTAAAAATAACTAAATCAACATTAAATAAAACATTTGCAACTTTCAGTGGAAATAGAGCGCTCTCTTCTTTTTGTTGGCATCTTTGATTTGAAGTTTGATTTAAAGTAGACGTTTTTTTTTATTTAAAGTTTGATTTTTTTAAAGTTTGATTTAAAGTTGACGTTTTTTTTTATTTAAAGTTTACTTTTTTTTTTTTTATTTAAAGCTGACTTTTTTGAGGTACCTTGCCCTTCTGGGCCACCGTACATCTGGTACCGCAATCATAAAAAACTGGCACCACATCATGCCACAATCAAGTTACAAAGATCACACTTTGTCTTCATTATGATTTTTGAAGTGAACATGAACTGAACCTCTTGATCGGTTTCTGCATGATTTTTTGCACTGCGCTGCTGCAATGCAAATGCAATCTATTGGCCGAATAGATAACCGCATAAACGTGCAGGTATACAGGAGTTCCTAACAAGTGTGAGTGCAGGAAAGAAATAAAAAGTAATATTAAAATAAATAATAGTAAAATAATCATGAGATCATTATTCATGAGAATTCAAACCACTGAAATATTTCTTCCGTGCCCATGCTCAGTAACAGTGATGAACTATCTGTTATTGCACATTTACATATTTACAGTTCCGTCATCTATAAATCTTGCACTCCTCCAAGTGTGCAAACTCCCGACCTTCAGTGAAGTAAGCATAACCCGGACGATTCCTGGGCTTGGGCAAAACCTTCAGGCTGCCTTTCAACCTTCTGACATGGATTCTGTGTTTTTAGAGTTACACGGAGGAAGCGCTGACAAACGTGAGTGCTTTTAAAATCAGCAAGGGCCATATGCCTGCTGACTCGAATGTTTTATACAGTCATTCATTCCCATTGGGTCCTCGCAATGTTTTCAAAGTCCATAAACATAGAAATGACTCATAATCAGACACCTGGTCTGTCCTGCCAGCCACGCGCTGACATTTGGAGGCTGCGGATTCACAATGAATCAATTCAAAACCAGTGCGTACAACAGCTTGAGTTCAGACAATAGCGATGATGCTCTGATGGGACTCGTAAATGTGTTTTTGTTTTTCAAAACATTACTTTGTGTATGATGGGTGGCCACATTTGCTGTGACAAGCCAGATTCCTCATTTCTTAAATGCATTCAGTTCCCTAAATGCAATGCGTGTAACAAAGGAAATGTACAAGAGAGGACATTAAAATGCATCTTCTGTTTTTTTTTTTTATGTTGGTCGCATCTACCAATTGCATGGAAGTAGGGGTTCAGAGAGAAAGAGAGAGAGAGAGAGAGAGAGAGAGAGAGAGAGAGAGTATGTGCAACATGAACACATACATTTCTTATTCTAGGTTTTAAAACCATGGTTAAGACCAATTAATGTTAAATCAAAATGGGATGTTTCTGCTTCTGGACACTCCTTAAACACTCAATCATTTTTGAGCTGAAATTGCTATTTAACCTTCCTGCATACCCGCCTGTTCTCAGACTTGCGGATATAAATTTCATTCACCAACGCCAATAAGCTTTAGAAGCACCTGTACTGAGCTGTTTACTCTCCTGGCGGCTATTCATCACGAATCAACAACCGAACGCTGGCAGAAAGTGGCAGATAAGGCTTCTTTAAAATTCAGATGCTCTTGAAGGCGAGAATGCTCATTTCGGTGAGATTGAGGTGATCTCAGCAGACGCACTGTTGTAGGGAGGGTCTCAGCTGTGTTGCGATGCCTGGCTCCATTTTTTTTTTGTTTTTTTTGACAGGTGTGAACAATGGTGGAGCCCAGAGAAATGTCAACATGGCGATTAGTAGGAAGAGCAGACACAGTCCGACATTCACCAGTCAGACTGCCTTGATACTGTACATTCATTCTTGTTGACAGCACAGCTAATGCTTTTATTAGAGAAACTACCCCCAGGGGAATATCTGTTCCCAAAAGGCTTGACACAGTGGGAAAAACAGGACAATACCTATGCTGCCACCCCCCACCCCCCCATGTGACACATTTCTACACATACCATTGGCTGGGGTAAAAATAGAACAGCCCATGCTTTAACTACCCATGTCCTTGTGAGCCTATTTCTCTACAGGACACAAATCCACAAATTGACTCCGTGCATCTCTGTGATTAAATGCAAGGATATAAGAGATTTGCAAGCTAACCCTATATAAAAAGACCCCACTACTTCTTTCAAGGCCTAGACCATATATACTGTAATTGATTGCTTAACTATTATGCCGACAATGACATCAGGGGTGAAAATTCTTGAGTATTGTACTTCATTCCTGTATTTAACTACTATTTTTGGTAGATTTGTACTGTACTCGGACGATATTAAAATTGACCATTTGAGAAAAACATACTTTTTACTTCCGTTTTTTTTTTTCCCGTTTCACCTTCGAAGTTCTCATTAAAAATCTCAGTTGCAATGCGGTTTAGTGTTTTCAACAAATCTAATACATTGAGCAAAGATCAGGAAGAGGAAACAATCAATAGTCAAGCAATCAGCAAGCAACATAAACAAGGCCAGGCAAGAATAAAAGAACAGAACAGCAATGCAGCGAAACACTATGATTTGGTGTCAGCTGGTAACAAGGACATACCAGATACATGTCAGAATGACGTGGCGGTGAGAAAGGCCTTTAAATAATGTGACAGTGATCGAAGACAGTTGTACAGTAGGTGATGAGTATGTAGGTGACTGTGAATGTGACAGGGTTTTGGATGGTCGGTGTTCTAGTTGGCCTTGTTGTGTTCTGGGAGATGTAACGTAATGTCGATTCCAGCGTTGATTGGAAACTCTGTTTCTCTCTTTCCCAATGGTAGTGCCAATCTTTTTTTTAGCCATTAAGATTCATGTCATTGTCAAATGAAACTACACAACTGCGGGGATTTTCACATAAAACAGGAGTATATGCTGTAGATGTAAACCGACAGGATTTCCTTATAGCTGACTGTTTGCCACAGAAACACCAGCATGATTTTTACCCTCACAATTTAAATCGTATCTCACCTTCATTAGTGCTGCAGAGACCAGACTTTGAATATGTGTCCAGCATTGCTGGAAACAATCAGTGACATAGGATATGCGATACTAATATTATATTACATAAAAATACAGAAGATACTATAAGGCTAAAACTAGTGAGGAGTAACAGCAAGAACAACACACAATTTATTTATTTATTTTTTTAAATTAGTGCCCATCTAATGGTTAATGCTTAATGGAGAGACCTTTAATGTGTGTTTGAAGACTGACAGTGACTCCGTTGTTTGGACAGACAATTGAGCTAAAGGACAGAAAAGAGTATGGATGTACATCTTCCTTGTGCCGGGATCAGGATGGTGGATGCTAGAGTTTCAAAGCGAGCGTGGTGCATTGCGAGATCCGATATGTGCTTTCAGGTAGCTGAAGGTAGAGACAACACTCTTTTGTCTCATAAATTTCTTAATTATTTTATTTTTAATTATATTTAATGAATGTACATATTATTAATTAAATGTTATTACAAATATTAAAGGACAATTGTTATATTATATGGTTCACCAAAGTATGACACTAAATCAGGTAGTGGAGTGGCAGTCAAATGACAAAAAATAATAATAATAAAATAAAATTGCTATATAAACGACTCAGCAAAGTATTAGGGTGGTGCAAAAGTTTTGCAATAAATTTTATTTGCGATTTTCTAAAATAATACATAGAGTTAATCTTCAGTAATTGCCATTAGATTCTATGGCTTTCTGCTATTTATCTGGCAAATTGCGCATACTATCGTGAAAGAAGGAGGAAATGAAGTTTTAAGGAAATTAATTTATCTATGCAATTTCGTATATCCTTGAAATTTTTTGAAATGTTGTCCAGAGACAACATTGCAACCTATGTTGCAGTGACCTAAACAAGAGGAAATCTGATGGCAGTCAGTGGGCTGGATACAGTAAACCCATCCGATGCTTAAAATTGTGTCTTTTGTCGCTTTTGCTAAATGTGGCCTTGTGTTGTCATGGAGAAGGATGATTTTCTTTTGTGAATGACCACTGGATGATCAGAGTTCATTGATTTTATTCATTTAGAATGATCAATTGATCAGTGTAATGTTCAGCGTTTGACAGTTTCTGCAGGATGGAGCAGCTTGTAATAAATCTGTAATGCACCTGTAATGCAAGGTGTACGCTGTTGAGTGATATTTCTCTCAGAAAGTGCATTTGGAATCCACCTACCAGCTTTCAGAATCTTTCACATTGTGTTCAGACGCCTTAGAACAGTAGAATGAAGAACAGAAGGCAGTCACGAATATGAATCTTACTGGGCTCCATGTTTTACTGATCAACTTTTATGGGGTGTTTTGGATAAATAATTAAAGATCTTTATTATTCCACAAACATATGCAACACCCTTATATACACTACATTGCCAAAAGTATTCACTCATCTGCCTTTACATGCATATGAACTTAAGTGACACCCCATTCTTAATCCATAGGGTTTAATATGAAGTCGGCCCGCCCTTTGCAGCTATAACAGCTTCAACTCTTCTGGGCAAGCTCAACACAAGGTTTAGGAATGTGTTTATGGGAATTTTTGGCCATTTTTCCAGAAGCACATTTGTGAGGTCAGACATTTGTGATGTAGGACGAGAAGGCCTGGCTTGCAGTCTCCACTCTAATTCATCCCAAAGGTGTTCTGTCGGGTTGAGGTCAGGACACTGTGCAGGCCAGTCATGTTCTTCCACACCAAACTTTCTCATCCATGTCTTTACGGACCTTGCTTTGTGCACCGGTGCGCAGTCATGTTGGAACAGGAAGGGGCCATCCCCAAA
>JAOVYU010000063.1:18295029-18308220 GCA_025674565.1 Synodontis membranacea | reverse complement strand
TGTAGAGAGGAAATGAGGTTTTGATAAAAGACTGCCTTTCTCATCTCTTTCTCCTCATTCCAACCCTGCTAATTTTGAACTCTTGATGTTATTAGATTGTAGCAGCCTTGCCAGTAGGTAAGGTAGCATTGGCCTTTAAAGGAACATCGTAGCATGCTCTTTGACCCATCATCTGCATTTCTAATCTGAAATTAGAAAGTTGTGTGTATTTTGGCATCATGAAATACAGTAGCAGAGTTTTTTTCCCCCATTTTCACCGCAAAGATCCTTCCACGTTACAGTAACATTTAATGTAGAAACAAAGTTCATCAAAAGGTAAATTCAAATGATAAGATGAAAGAAATCTATAAATTGAAGTTATTAATAGCTAGCATTGTGAACGTTTTTGGAAAGCCTATACCAAACAGAAACACTTTTCCATAGTACCATCAAACTGGAATCAAGCCCTTTCAAGCACTTTAGTGTAGCAAACATATTGATCAATCCCATTAGCATCAGTGATCAGCCATCAGGCCTACTCCCTTGGCTGGGTTATCTCATCACTACTGAATAATGCAGTTTTCCATTTTGGGCCAACATAGTCAAACCTATATACTGTAGTACTATAGAGTTTAGCTACAGTAGGAATGCACTGCCTGAAGGTATTTTCTCCATCATATAACTCCATTCCAGCATGCCCTGAAACAAATGTGAAGTGGTATCTTTTGTCCTGGGTGGGAGATGAGCATCCGCCAATAAATCAATACATATCATGCCTGTAAGAGGACCAGACCTCACAGAGACGGTTGAAGCTTTTACAGATGTCTCAGAGGAAACTAGAAGACTTCTTACTAAACTAGCCATAGGAGTGGTAGTGGATCCTCATAAAACAATGGACTAATTGAAGACTAGTATGAGCCCATTGACACTGTGGCCTGGTTATAGCCTTTTTCCGGTTGTCCAGTGGTGGGGCAAAGAGAGGAACATCTGTGTCTCCCATTGTCTCCATTTCCCTCTCCCTCTGTCTGAGCTTGAGTCAATGGTATGACCGCATTCACCCCGAGGTCCATGTGTTGAATAACTGTCATGCTGATTCCCCAGCTTTAGTAGGAAAAAATACTTGGATTCTTTTCTTGAGTATTTTACACAACAGGAGCAAATAGTGAACAAATGCATCACATGACAGCTAAGTTGAAGAGCAGAAACTGATGCGGTTCGGATATGTAGTGGTGGGTATCATTCTGCCTCCCACTACAGCATGTGGAAAGTGCAGATCTTCTCAAGAGGCGTAATAAACGTACTTTTCCACCCACTCTTTGGCACTCTTTAACTTTTTTTTGCCCAGCTTGTGGTGCGTGAGGAGGATGATGGGCGATGGGAAGAAAGGGTCATATGCACTTTGTTGTTTTGGCTTCCCGCCTGGTCTATTTTGAGTTGCAAGGCCTGAGATTTGCCTCCACTCGGCAGACCCATGCTGCAAAATTCAGATGTCATTAAGAAGCTACCCAACGCAAAGGCCAAGCTGTTCACACAGTTCTGTGTTAAGACAGAAATACAGACGCGGTATAGATAACAGAGGCTGCACAATTTTGTGCTTGTTGCTAACACAGTAGGGAAAGTGTACTATACAAGAGAAAGAGACCTAAATATTCCTTCTTTTGTCCCTTCTCCTCAAAGATTGGCTGTCCTCATTGATTGAGTTTGGAGTACACACTGAAAGCTATCCAATCAAAACTGCCGACATGGATGTTGTGGCTTAACGTTCTTAATTAGATTTTCCTCGTCTGTTGACGTCATTGATCATGGAGGGGGAAAGAGGAGCTGGCTGCTTTTGCTCGGTCTTTTAATACACCTACATGCAAAAAGAAAATCAGCAAATCCGAAACCAAATCGGAGGGTCATTTTAAGTAAAATCCTTTCTATAGTGTTCAGGACGTCCTGTTTCCTGTGACCCCATGATGTTCGTGATGGATGTCGGTTTTGTTTTTATTTTTAACTCACCAGTCAAATCCAACGAAACTGAAAGTTGCATGACGCTTGAATTGATTTTATGTACAATGTCTAAGTGTACCATGATTTATTTTTCAATTACGCAGATGACAGGCCGTCCTCTACACACATGCTTCGCTCCATGGCTGGTGACTTCAGCAGTTCTCTGGCCCCTCTGCTCAGTGAACGCAAGACGACCGTGCCCTCACACTCTAGCCAACCAATGCTGTTCACCTTTGATATGCCAATACGCCACTCCCATGCGCCCCTGTCCAATAGCGCCCCTCAGGACTACCTCCTTCTTCACCAGTGCATGAGCCGGAAGAGTGAGAGCACACGGTAAGGGTCATGACCTCTGCACGCCACCCTTGTAGGCTTCCTATGGTATTGAAACATCTGCTCAGAGTTCACAGGCCACACAACAACAATACTACTAGATTTTTGCATGAATCTCCAGAGCAACCATTGTCATGCACCTGCAGCCATTACTGAGTTTCAATTCCATTATATGTAAACAAGGCAATTAAAACATGCTGCTTTTCCTTCTGAATTTTAAAAGCAGTTAGTGAAGCTCATCTTTAACTTTGAATTTTAGGGCTGAAAAATACCACCAAATTTCGAAGCATTTTTATTTATTTATTTTTTTTTAAGTCAAATATCAGATAAAGTGAGAGAGTGATCACTCTGGTTTTCTGAAAGCGCCAAGTTATAAAATAAGGATCTAATCCTGCTGACGTAACAGCAAATTTGTACAATTATTGCATGGTTTGATATATACTTAGTGCCCAAACATTTCAATTAGGATTAAAGCATTAGAAAGACATGCTTAGCCTGGATGCCCAATGATCCTGCTACACAAAAATCATCCAAAGCACTGTCTGCACCATCATTAGTAATTGTACAAACCGATTGTCTGGTCAGGTCACACCCTGATTTATAATTACTGGAAAAGCATGTAAATTGCTTCTGTTGCATTACTAACCAACAGACCCAATACCATTACCTACCATTAAAGTAATTCATATACTGTACAATAAAAATTTTGTTTTTTTTCCTACCAAACACGAAAACTTTTACTATATTAGCTGTTATGTTGAGGAGCAGACTAACAAAACTTCTTGACTAGTGATTCGTTTACAGACTCTACAGGATATTTCACTCTTATACAATAACAATATTCTTACTTTGTTGCACACCAGCATGCAATTTATAAGAAAAATTTTTTTGGGTTTTTTTTGTGGCAGAAGATATAGGTACTTATTGGCACTTGTTCACCGTTTCTTTGCTTTACTTTTTTGCAGTATAGTGCCTTGCATAAGTATTTATCCTTATTTTGTAGTGTTAGTGGGATAAATGGGATCATGTCATGAATAGACACAAAATAGCACGTAACATGAAGATGTAGTGATTATATTAGAATCGTTGCTGATGTGACACGCCTATATTTGTTCTGGTGCAACCAGGTGCCATCTGTTCCCACATAATTAGTTGGATGGAGTTCACCTGTGTGCAATTAGAGTGTCACGTGAGTTTAGCCTTAAAACCCTTTTCATGAGCAGCCCCAGTTTTTTCTTTTTTTTTTGGTGTGTGTGTGTGTGTGTGTGTGTGTGTGTGTGTGTGTGTGTGTGTGTGTGTGTGTGTGTGTGTATATGGAGAGAGAGAATATACCTAAACCAAGTGAATCATGAAGACTTAAAATAAATAAATAAATAAATATATATATATACATATATATTTTATAGGTTTGAGACAACATTATAGGAAAGCATCAGTTAAGCAATTATTTGCGCTGTTAAAATAATAGAATGAAATGGGCACAAGTGCAAGAGAAGATTGTCCGCCAAAAGTCAGTTTCTGGGAAAGAGAGGATTAGTCAGAGAAGCAACCGCAATTAACATGGGTGAACTCTCATTAGTAGCAGAGAGAGAAATTGTTTTTGTTGTGTTAATCTCATAGCATTACCCAGTCACGCTACTTTTTTATTTTTGGGTGTTTGCATTTTCAGTGGTTTTGCAAGTTGCAAGCCCCAAAGATTGGTGTGAAAAGGTTCTTCTGCAAAGTACAGATCTGTACTTCCTAGAGCTTTAAGTATTTTATGAGGACGTCATTGAAAGGGATTTGAATTGCATTCCATCTTTTCCCTGAATGTTGTCCCCCCTTCCTGGTCAATTAATGCACATAAATCGCAGTCCCACAGAAACGCTTCAGACTTCAGTGGATGCAGGCTTTAATGTCACCCACTCTACTTTAGTTTCCATGACACATCATCCACAAGGCAAAGCTTAAAGTGCTCATGACCCATAATCATCCTCATGACTTAAGGGTATCTAAGGAGTGTTGTTTGTCCAGTAGATTTGTTATTATTCTGTGAAGGGTTTAGTGATGTAACTCCCATTAGGTGCATATTGCTCTGTGTGAGCAAAGCAAACTGAAAGCAGCAAGTGAAAATAAGTGCTTTTTCTCAAACAATAAAGATTTTTTTTTTGAGATCTTCCCATTTGTTTTAGTTCAGCTTGTTCATATGAAGGTACCCAAACTCCACATTTTAATATGGATGCAAGTTCATCCCATAAACCCTATCAGCCAGTGTTTGCAATGAAATGACTCAGCTGAATGTGAGACTGTGTTATTCTAGACTCTAATAGCCTCATCCATCACGCCTGAAAGTGGGAAACACTGACTGTTGTTGCCTTTTGGGTGCCGTCATGTAATATAGCATTTATGGAAATCCTGTATATAGATTTTTTTTTTTTTTTTTTTAAAAACACGGTGTCTTATATAATTCATTCCAAGCATGCATTACTGGAACAGATTAGATATTAAAGGCATATCTTGATTTTGCACCAAATCCTAGAAAAAAAAACCCCATCTAAACCTTTTAGAATATTACAATGTGTATTTGTATAATTATGAATAGACTGTATAAAGAAATAGGAAATAAATGGATTAATAAGACTAACTGTTGTTTGTTTCACATACACATTCAAGATTCTAAAAGAGCAAAAAAGTGATATGAATTAATTTCGTGTCATGATGTCATAAATATCATTCGGTATGTCAGATAAGAAAAAAAAAAAAGAATAGACACCACCTATAATGTACATTTCTATAAATGCTATATATATATATATTCATCCACCAGGAGTGCCAGTTTCTCGCAGGCGCAGCGTGGTAGTCTGTTGTTGGGCAGTGACTCAGCAGTGCAGCGTCTTGCTCATGGCGTCTCACAGTGTCTGAATGGGACAGGCTCACAGCTGCACGGCTCCTACAGCCTCCCCAAATCCAACAAACAGCTTGGGGTACGTTCAGATTCACCCCATGAGGCCTGCTATGTGCTGCCTCGAGCCCACAGTGCCGAGGAGCCTTCTGACCTGGAATCTGAAGAAATTTACACCTATAAGACACCCTGTAATGCCCTCGCCACTGCACACTTCAACGACCAGCGCCCTCCAGATAACTACGACCTGCCTGGCACACCTGGCTCTATCTACCAGACACCTCGTACATTTGACAGGAACCACAACGCTCTGACCCCCAACAGTGCAGATTCAACAGGTGGCCCCCCACCACCCAGACCACCCAAACCCAGCCTGAACTCTGAGACACGCTGGGGAAGCCCTCAGTCCCTCGTAGGACAGAACGGCGATGTGGCCAACGTGTCGGTTATCCCACGGAGGAACACGCTTCCAGCTGTGGAGAACATCAGGCTTCACAGAGGTATTGGACTTAGGAAATGAACGATTTACCATTCATATACTGTACATTAAGTTAAATGAAACTGGCTTTGATTTAAACTGTCTTAGTCTTTCATTGACATGACAGCAAAAGAAAGTTGTAGTTGAACAATTATCTTCTTGGTTAGGGTCCAGAGTTTGTGTTGTCCTAAATTCATTTTTATTGTTTTTAATAAATTTAGTAAGTCGCACAAGATTAATTGAATTTCCTGGATTTATACTAGACTTTTGGATGTTTCCAACACAGTTCAAATTTATTTATGAATAAAACAAATTCTATTCTATTTATTGAAAGAAAGTCAGTCATACAGAGCTGCCATTAAGGATAAAAGATAATTGGCAAAAATAAATAAATAAAATTATCACCCCATCAATACTGTTCTTTGTGTTTTGAATCATAAATCTTTTTTTTTTTAATTGATTTTAGTAACTTTAGTAAGCCACACAGATTCTGATTCTGGCATAAAAAAGCATAGAGATAATAGGACAGGATTTTGAATCTCATCATGGTAACTGGTTTCCTTAAATTCCTTGAAAACCGTACATTTCTCTAACTTAATTTCATTCAGAATCATATACTTCAGCTGATGATCTCAGGCTTTCACTGCTGCTTTGTTCAGTTATACACTGGTTCCTTTCCATTCCCCCTTTCCTGTATCTTCATCTCTCTCCCATTCTCCCTCCACTGCTCACATCTGATTTGAAACAGAGGCAATCTGGCTTGTGCCACTCTGATCTGCAGGGAGGATAATGAAATTCAAGCCATGCATGTAGTCCCAGAGTGACTTGTTCCGGCCTGATAAGCAGAGGAAAAAAAACAGACGAGCAGGCTCTGTTCTGGGCCTCCACGGTGGCTCTGTGCTCAGCCAGGCCAGGCCAACATGTCAGGAGTAACAGGAAGTGACCTTTTGACCCTTCTGGCTCAATAACAGTCTGTTCATGCACCTGTGTTTGGCAGCCATGTTCCCAGAAAGGATAATCGGAAGGCAATGGAGTGTAAGATGATGTAGTCTCATGAACTGAGTCCCGCTCTGAGAATTCATAAGTTGATTGATTTGAAATTTATGCAGGAATGACTGCTTTTTTTTTTTAACAGGAGTCTCTGTCAGGAATGCTCTGGCAAACTTTATTATTAGAAGTTGTTTTTGAAGAGCGTTTTTACGTTTGTCTTCTCTGCAGGATCCTCATTTGAGACCAACAATCAGCGTCCACACTATTTCAATAACTCTGGACAATCTGTAGAATCTGTCAATGACGGTTTCAGCTCCTATCTGGTAACACAATCTGTTAACCCTATATATTAATATTAAAATATTATGTGTATTTCCTGCAATGTGAACCTAGTTTTACATTTATTCTGACATCTTTTGGCAGAGAGAAAAACCTCCACTTGCTCGCTCAGACAGTGGAAATTCTGACGACAACTACGTACCCATGAACCCTGGCTCCTCCACCTCCCCTCTCAACGCTGCCCTGGCTGACAGCCCCAAGAACAACTACATACCCATGAGTCCTGGTCCACACCACTTTGACTTCCCAGGATTTTCTGCCACTCTGCCTGCCAGGAAAGGCAGTACGGCATCAATGTGCTACCGTCCAGGCCGCGTGAGTGACGTCACGCCCCCACCAATCAACCGGAACCTTAAGCCCAACAGAAAAGGTGAGGGATGTGTTTCGATCACTGCAGCTCTATGGTGATCAAGACTTTACAGTTTGTCAATAATGACATGTCTGCATCAAAGGGTGTTGTTTTGCAAACATAACCCAGGTATTCAAATATCAGGCTATTTTTCTGCTGTATGTATATCACCTAAATGTTTAAAGGGACATATTCAGCACTACTAATTATTTGCAATGCTTGTTAATTGTAGTAAAGCCATCACCTCTGGACCTGAGGAACAATGGCATCATTGATGAGCTTCCTTTTAAGAGCCCTGTTACCTTGTCCTGGAGCAGACCTGTGTAAGCCATGTTTACTCCATATTTACAAATTCATCTTATATTACTGACAGGAGTTTGTTGATGTATTTCCTATTCAGTGTAGATGAATATGATTTTTTTTTTTTTTTTTTTTTTTTTTTTTTTTTTTTTTTATGACAGTATGGACATTATTAAGCCTAATCACGGAACTTATCCAAAATCTGCAACTTTGCTGAATGGATGTCCGTTGAAATAAAATAGGAGAAAACATTCAATAGAGAGAGTCTCTCTCATTTTTTATTTTTTTTTTCCTTCTTTGTGTAAGGATGCATTTTCTGTGTAATTCCAGGCCTGTTATGAACTCCATCTCCTCACAACACTGTCGACCCATCTCCACTCAGAGCATCACCAGCACTGATTCTGCAGACAGTGAGGAAAATTATGTGGCAATGGTACGTTTATCCTCATACAAGGGATTAAATCTCTTTTGTCTTTAGAGTATCGATGCTCTTCAGGCCTTTGAGTGAGGGGGAAAAAAAAAATGATTTTATGTGTTGTGAAAATAGAGATCAGATATAATGTTTTTTTTTTTTTTGGAGCAATTTCTTCCATTATCAATCTTTCACCAGTTAGACAGTTAAGATGCTTAAACTGGTAGGTCACACCACAGCCAGCCTGTGCATCTTAATCACGATTGTGAAAATTGTGGGCTTATTTATTTAATTGGAGAGCTGAAGCATCCCCTGCCTGAAGAGGAATTGGTTCTTTGATAATATAGTTGGTCTGCCACTTGCACAGCATTTTCAAGGCTTTAATGTGTGGCATTCACCAACATACATGCATTTTTTCACTACCTATCATTCTCTTCAGTGCGAAAAAATAGCACAATATTTAAAAAAATATTGCATTTTTTTGGAAGCTCCTTCCTAAATCATATTAAAATGTTTGGAAGGCTTACAGCTGATCACATTCAGATGACTCAGTATCTAATCTTAAAGATTTTATGACAGCATCTCCTCAACCGTACCTTTGCTGTGCTTCTTTATAATTTAATGTCAAGACTTTTTGTCTGCACATGAAACTTATGGTCAGAGGAGAAACCTCTCATGTAAGAAAAACAAACGTGGATCACCAAAATCAAACCAGTTCTTGACAATGAGTCCGATTTTCCCTGTCATCAAGGCTTTGTGTCTGACTCTTAAATAATAATTGTGTGCATTTGTAGCAAAACCCAGCATCTACCTCACCGGTGGTGAGTGGTACCAGCAGCCCTGCTTCTAGAAAAGGTGGTAACGTCGACTACTTGGCTCTGGATTTCCAGTCTGGCTCCCCTGGACCTCACAGAAAGGTAAATTTATACCTTCTTCTCACCAAACTGTAAGGAAAGCCTCATTATAGTCGTTAATTGTACTGTAGGGTGCAGGTTTGTTGTTTCGATCCACCACATGTATTACTGTTTTCAGTCACGCAGGTCATCATTTTTGTTTTCTTCCCATATTTTCTCTGCAATTTGGACACCATTGCCAATGCCCACACATCAGCCAGCTCTCTGCTATCATATGACAACTTCCAGTTGGGTGAAGGCTAACATGTGCTTCCTCTGAGACACATGAAGCCAGCCAACTGCATCATTTCAAACTGCTGCTCATGCTGTGTCGCAGGGCAGCATAACACGCTCAGACTAAAGTACTCCGTGCCCTCGTCCACGTACAGGAGCTCACATGATTGGCTAGTGTCACTGTGATTGACAGGGGACGGCGAGTATGCGCCTTTCACCCAGAGAGCACAACCAACTTGAACTTTATACAGTTGTACAATTTTTTGGGTTTTTTTTTACCATTTAATTTGCCCAAAATGTCTAATATTTGAAGGTGCAAAATGTTTTTTCTGTTGTGACAAGATAATCACACAAAAAAGCAGACATTTGCTGGTTGCATAAGTATTCACCATTTACTTGGTAGATCCATCTTTTGGCTTCAGTTAAAGCTACGAGTCTTCTGAGATATGACTGTCAGCTTTGCACTGTGGATGAATGATATTTTTGCCAATTCCTCTTGGCAAAATTGCACAAGCTCTGCCAGATTGGATAGAGATGACTGGTGAACAGCAATTGCTCCACAGATTGCCTCATATTCTGAACCTAATTGGGGTTTAGGTTTTGACAGTACTGTTCTAAAGATATTCAGATACTTAGAATCCGGAGTAGCTTTGTCAGTAGGGTTATTGTCCTACTTAGAGGTGAGCCTCCACCCCAGTCTCAGGTCTCTTAGAACAGAATAGAACAGATTTTCTTCACGGATTGCCCCAAGTTTGGTTCCAGTGGTCTTGCCAGTTTCCTGGCTCCTGATGAAAAGCATCCTCACGACGTGTGGAAAAGATCAGCGAGGAAAGTGCTCATGTAAGGGACTGTAGAAACAACTAGCTAGAAAGAGAAATAAACCGTCTATGCTAAACGCCTTCTTAATATAAGAGACGTGTGCAACACATTCATCATCCTGGCATGCAGTATTACCTTAACATGTATACTCAGTTTCATATTTACACGTACATGATGTCACTCGTATGAATCGCTAACAGTCTATTCTCTTCCCCCACAGCCTTCCACGTCTTCTGCGACATCGGATGAGAAGGTTGACTATGTCCAGGTGGACAAAGAGAAGACACAGGCCCTTCAGAACACCAAGCAAGAGTGGACGGATGTCCGGCAGTCCAGTGAGCCGGCCAAAGGCATTAAATCCTGACATAGTGCTAACATGCGAATTCTGGCAGCAAGATGAAATACACAGTGCACGTGGGTTTCCTTATCGTTTCATTTTCCATCAGACTGGTGTGACATGACATGAGGGATTTTACTTCCTTCAACAAGCCCAAGACTCAGCCGGACCTTAAGCGATGTTATAAAATGGAACCCGAAGCCATAACAAAACCCTTGATCTTATGATGGGGGGGGCAAAAAATAGCCATTAATCATCAAGGAACTGCCTTGCTTGTTAACTATGGACAGAGATTAATCCCAAAATTTTGTATAAATTGGTGCATCATGATCCATCAGTATGGGAAACATCAAAAACGTGCTTCAGTATGCACATGAAAATGCCTTGTGTCTTCATTTGATTAAAAAGATAGCAGTTTTCCCTTCCATACAAATGCTTCGTGCATGTTGAGATGTTTGTTTGACGTGTTTCCATACACTTTCATTTTGCTGTTCCAAGAGTCGACATGGTGCCAATAAGACGATTGTAAATCAGTATTAATCTCAGCTGAGTACAGCTCTTGCAGGCGTGCTAACTTTTGCTAAGTTTTGTTGGCTGGATCATCTAACCACACACAAAGCATGACTGAAAATATTTCGGTCAGCTCATTGACACGAAGGCCTTCTCAAATACAATCAATAGGATAATTGGATAAATAGTAATAGGATAACTATTCAACTATTGTTGTAAATTTACTAATATTAACTTGCAGATATGTTGGTATGTTGGCTAGATAGCACTATGCGGTGAAGATGTGGCAGATGGAGATATGGTTAAAATAAACAGGAGCATCTGATTTAACATGAAGAAAGCATTCGATTCTTTTTACTCGGGCTAGAAAAAAATGAACACTTCTTGAAGTGTTTATCGCTAAAAAAACAAACAAAAAAAAAAGCAGTTCACTTAAGCCACAAGCTCTCATTCTAAGGAACTGAGCGTAGGTGCCGCTTCCTCTAAAAAGAAAAAAAAAAAAAAAAATCTGCCATGTTGCAGGTTAGAGGTTTGACACCTCTTTGAGTACCACCATCTGTATCCGTTTAGTTCTCCAGATATACGTATTCTGATTTAAACTAGAAGTGGGCATGTTCTAAACTGGACATGTTCTTTTATTCCATTATGCCCCTGGAAACGCTGGAAAACACTAGAAAGTAAAATAAACCCGGAGGTAAAATTACCCATGACCTTCTGGCACAGAATTCTGCCGCTTGACAGTTCCTCACCCTCTGCTGCATCACTAAAGTTCATAATAAGCATCAACTAGAAATGAGGTTTTTGATCCTGAATCTTCATTTCCAAAAATTTAAGGAAAATTAGTGTAAACAAACCACTGCAACACTGACCAGGCAGATGCTAAAGATGAATAAATCCTGGGCATTCATTTTAATGGTCATTTGTCCTGCAAGCATCATATCTGATGACTCGCTCATGCACACACACACACATACACACACACACACACACACACACAAAACTGAACAAAACATACAGTAGCCCTCCTCCTATCTAGCTGTATCTGTATCTGTTTATAACACATTATCTTTGTGTTCTGGGTTACAACCCCATCACAGATTGATTATATAGCTTTATGATCTTTCCATAATGACTATATGACCTTTTCATAGCACTAGATAAAAACCACCTATATAGTTTAATACTCCCAAGTCTGATGCGATTATTGTTCTGCGCTTATAAACATGAACAAGCAGACAGTAGCATGTTTAAAGGTAGTCGCGAAATTCAGCGAAACCAGTTTTACTTTGCAGAATGACGGATATGAGCAGACCGCGTATTCACCAGTTTAACAACGTATATTTGTGCAAACCGTCACACGTTCGTGCGAAGAACTATTTGCAAGACACAAGGCGAAGATGGATTTGTCTGTGCATAGTGAAGCACATTTGAGGTGTCTCGGTGATTATTAATGATGCACACATTTATCAACACCATTAATCTCCCCTTACTCCTGTAAACCGATGCCTCATATTTCAGAGAAAATGCCAAACATGAACCTCAAGACAGTGCAGTTGCAGCATGAGTTGCATGCAGTTGCCTTTTTTTTTTTTTTTTTTTTTTTTATTTGGGAGTGCAATATGGCCCAGAGATATCATTGATTGGTGGAAAGTTATCTCTCGTGCAGTGTTATCAATACTAACAAATGGGCGCCGTGTGAAATTTAAACAACTGTGTTCTTTTCCGAGCTGAGTGAGCTTACAATAACTGCTTTCCAGTCAAACCGAATTGCAGTCGGACTTTTATTGATTCTGGGAAAACAGAAGCCTGAGTAACATTTATCAGTGGCTGAGCAAACATGAGACTCAGCGAAAGAAAAAAACAACAAAAAAAACCAAAACAAAACATGGCAACACTTACTGGTGTGTGGTGTAAAGAACAAGCTTTTCAATTTTTGAAACCGTATACAAGCTATGTAGCTGAGTGTGTATTGAGAGATCCACCCATGCAGATTTAGCTTAGCTGTGCATTTTCGGACAGGAAGATGATAAATACGGCACGTTCTCTCTGTAGAGACTTAGCAATAAATTGAATTCGCTTGTCCTTGCCAAACGTTTTTTGCTAGTGGACATAAATATGTCTTTTAAGCAATTTTTTGATTTTCAGCTATGTAAAGATAAGGTCTATAAAATATACAGTAAATATTGAAGTGGCTGTCAATGATGTAATGACTTATGATGTGTATATTTTCCTCCTGGATTCATGACCATATTTATTAATGGGTGCAGTTGTGTTCTAGCAGAAGTGCCACACTAGTCTGTGTTCAGTGCATAAAAGATGAGCTTTTGAAAACCAAACATTCATTT
>JAOVYU010000063.1:18277763-18290386 GCA_025674565.1 Synodontis membranacea | reverse complement strand
ATATAAACAGGATTTATTTCCCAAAAGAAACAGAAAGAGCGACAAACTAAACTCACAAATTGAGCAGCCATGATATAAACTTTTGTGAGCTTTTTACTTTTTAAAGCTTTTTAAAATATGTATTATAAAGTTTCTATGTGTGTAGGATGTGTGATGTACTTTATTTTCTTGTATTTTTTAATAGAAAGTGATTTAATAGTCTTTTAAAAGGTGATAGGGTCTTATCTGGTCTAGTCTGTTTGGGAAACTAAATACTTAAACCTATTTTATTGTAATTTCATTATCTAAGCACTTGGAAAAGCTTACAATAAAAATCCATTACATTTGTTTTTGTAAAAGTAAAACCATACTACTGGTCCATTGTGCTCAGTGGCACTTCTACTGCTCTCTTAACTGGGCGACTCAGCCGGCCCGTAGACATCTATAAAGATGAATTTAAAAGGAAAAACAATTTTCTTGAATCCAATTTGTAAGAGTTAACATATAAGGTGTCGCTATTATATAATGAAACAGATGCTATAATTCAATTTTAATGAAGAAAACGTGACTTTCCCTTCCAAAAATATTCCCCTTCTGCTACTAGGCGCCACTGCATTCTTGTCTTCCACTGATCAAAGCAGTGCAGTAGGCCTGCTTCCGTTAGCTGTCTGAGAAGCTCTGTTATTTTCTTCTTCACTACTAGAACAGACACGAGTCAAGTTCCCTTGAGTGCAGAACTTGATTTTGAGGAAATGAGTAAGTCACATGGTGCTAGATAAAGTGAACGGTGAGGGTGGTCAAGTAGCTACTGTGATGCGTTTCTGGGGCAAAAGCTGCTTCTCGGAGAGCGCTGTGTGTGCGCTGGAGCGCTGTCCTGATGAAGGAGGAAACTGTTTTCCCCACACCTGACCCTTTCTCACAAACTTCCAGGAACCTTTTTTTAATAGTGTTGGTTTACTGCAACTTCATCGGGAACCCAGATCTCCATAATTACACCTTTAACGTTTTGTCTCAGGATCGTACTGTATAATAAATAGTCAATAAATAGTATTAAATAATAATGTATTCTAATAAATGCATTATATTATATGTATTATACATGTATTTTAATACATAATATTTTTATTCTATGAAACGCAATTTAAGTGCTTTCATGAAACTGTGTCTAAATATTTGCTCCAAAGGCTGCAGTTCTCCTGCACCACTGCTAGAGGGCGCACACTGACCTCGCTTTCTGCCACAGAGCTTCAGCTTTATTCAGTGTGTATGAGCAGCCGGAGAAACGCCAGCAGCCGGGTAGAGAGGAAGAGGAGGAGGAGGAGGAGGAGGAGGAGAGGTGTCCGTTCCCGCGTTTCTGCAGCGTTTGTTTAGTAAACGGGAGGAGGCGCAAGGAACAGCGCGTTAGACGCATTTGGAAAGAGAATGACGGGACAGCAGTGAGATCTCCCCTTCACTCCGGAAGTTTCAGGCTTTGTGGATTACTGCAGGCTCTAATTACCTTCATTATTTTCGCGGTAGGAGGAACAGCGGACACACGGGTACGTGTGAGATCTGTGCTCGGGGTATACTGGAACTAAATGAAGCCTGTTAGGAGTTACACCTTGCGCTGAATCTGCAACTGACGCAAATAGCGTGTTGGAAAGTGCGAACTTCTAAAAACCCGCACACGGAGAGAAAGACTTATTACTTATTGCGCATGGACTGTGATTTAACAAAAGTGTCGTGATTAAAAATAAATAAATAAATAAATAAAGCCTCACGCGTGGCGATGGAGATCTTTGCCTGTGTGTAGTTTGCTTTAAGATGCTCTGCGTTCTGCGCAAAAGGAGGCTGAAACTTCTGCGCTAAACGAGCGAGCACGGTTGGCGGTGTGGAATGGGCGAAGCGGCTCCGGCGCAGGCCACGGCTCCGGGTTTCCCCCCCGTCATGGGCTCGGTGGGTTCGGGATCCATGGCCTCGGTGAGCCCGGTGTCTGTCCACAGCGCCATAGTGGAGCGGCTGCGCGCGCGGATCGAGCTGTGCCGCCGTCATCACTCGGCGTGCGAGAGCCGCCACGCGCGCGGTCAGGCTGAGATCTCGGACCGGGAGCGCGAGGCAACGCTACAGCTGCTCAGCATTGTACAGCAGGGCACTGGGAACCGGAGGGGCAAGGAGAGGAGCGCCAGGGGAGGCGCGGCGCACGGGCCGGACGGAGCCAGAGCTAACGGGGAGCAGAAAAACCGAGAGAGCGGGGAGGGGGAACCGAGACTGGCAACACGCATAGCGGTAAGAAGAGCAGGAAAGAATCCAGCACGATTTTTCCCAATGAAAAACGAGCTCCGAACGTGCGCTATGACGCACAATGGCACCACGTGAAGTGTGTGTGCGTGTATGTGTGTGTGTGGGATGGGGGGGGGGTCTCATGGGGGGTTCAGTCATGTTCTATATCTTGGTATTGACCAAGTGTCCCCATAAGGATAGGAATATCAGACAGTTCTGGGGACATCTGGGGACATTTGACTGGTCCCATAAACATAGTAATAATTAACTGAACTTATGTTTGTCATTAGATTATCATCACAAGGAAGACAAACGTTTTTGTGTGTGTGTGTGAGAGAGAGAGAGAGAGAGAGAGAGAGAGAGAGAGAGAGAAATGTGCCAGTGTACAGACTATACCTGTTCTAACACTGGCCACGTTTGGGGTAGTGTGGACATCTGTTGGTGCAAAGATTTTAGACATTTACATTAATCAACCATCTGTGAGAAGGATATTAAGTGTAATTCAGGGCGAATGTAAAAAAGTCTACTAAACCAATCCCTGCTTTTGTGTATGGCTAGAGTGTGACAGGAAAGGAGTGTGGCTCATGTATGTCAGTAAAGCATGCTGGGATAATGATAAGGATCCTGATTCAATAAGAAGCTATGAGCTTGAGGAAGCCCCTGAGGTCAATAGGACAGCGCTGGGCTTTTGTTCTCTGTCCCCATGCCTTCCTCATTACTTTTGCCGTTTGACACCCATTATAGCTGTTAAATCAATTAAACATTCCTGCCTGTTGAAGGATCCTTACACGTCGTGGTCCCCTGAGATCGTTAGTCCTGTATAATTCTCAGCAGTACAGTGACAAGCTCAAGAGGTTGCAAATCGGTCAACACCATGGGATATGGGATTTGTTTCCATGCCATTGGCTACCGTCATGGGGCTTAAAGTACTGCTCTCAAAGCACCTTCTTCAATGAAGCTTTTCCTCTAAAACCGTTTGAAGCACGCCTCCCGTGCATAAATGTTTAGTCCCAGTGAATATATTTCCTGGTCGTGTTTACTCAAAGTCAAACAAGCCTTGAAAACTCGACTGTTGGGAGGCTGCCCAGTGATTAAGTGCCCTGGGCATCGGGATGCTTTTTGTTATTTCCTAATTTCAAGGTAGTGACAGATCTGGGAACAGTGGGAGGGCCAAGTAGAGCACACTCTCACGGAAGGATAGACCAGTTGCAACTAGTTGTGTTTGCTCATGTGAAGCCAGATTGTACAGAGATCAGGAGTCGCGTTAACTCTGTTCAGTGACCCCTTTGATTAACCACATGTTCAGCATTTCCCACACATCTGTGAAACAGTGCAGGGCTTTCAGTTAAGCATATCGATCCTTAGCGAACCAGTACGGCTCCTGTAAAATATGACCTCCTTCTATGGAATGTTTAGCGTATTGATATGATTGGCTGTGATTAAGGCTGACATGGCAGGCATGAAAATAATATGAGGAAGGAGGAAATGCCTAAGTATTTGCTGGCTTTCTTGGCTTGAGAGCTGTAGGAGAAAAAGCTGGAGCTGTGCCTGACCCTGGATACACTATTCTGTTACACGAATCCTCAGAGACCGCTCTAAATCCAGAATCAAGGTGAGCGTCTCGCAGTGGATAACATGAATGCTCTGACGTCTTTCATCTGGATGAGGGGCATTAGTCTTAAACAGCGTGTACTTCGGCTTTGGAAGGATGCCAGCTTTCTTATTGCTTTAGTAATGTACAGTTATGAATTCTGCTATTTGGACTCATCTGTTATCAAACATGTCGCTCGCACAGTTTGTGCTTCGTATTTTTTTCAATCTGCCCACTTGGAACTACTGATTCCAAGTCGCTTATCATAACGAGGGACGTACAAAGCAGTGCTGGGACCGGAAAGCTGAAGATGGTGGCAGGAACCTGGCTATGGAGAGGGAAGATGAAATGAGTAGAGTTTGGAGTAAAACTCTAGTGGAATTGTTCGCACTGCTGAAAATCAAAGACATTCCGGGCTCATATGTGCTAGCTCTCCTAGCGGCATCTTTGTGAGGCGCCCCCTGTGTACGCCTCATGTTTTATTCACAGCCCGTGAGATGACTGGGGCTTTGAAGACCACTGAACTGTTCAGCATATACATCTCCTGGTTTAGTTTGCACAACACAATAGCCCCAGGTCATGACAGTTCCACCCAATTCGATCTTTAAGACCAAACCTAAGACTGGTCTTCTGTACAGGAAAACTCACCTTATTTGTACTAAGAGGAAATAGTGAAGAAATGGGTTTAGGGAAGAATGAAAAAAAAAAAAAATGACATGAGGAATTTCTTCCAACCCACACACTCAAAGGGAGGCGATCAGTGAGAAGCACAGGCTGGCTGTCATATGGCTAGAGCAATGTCATTTGCCTCATCCAGCTGCATGTGGCTAGATTCAAATACCAGCCGTGCGTCGAGGGCTTAGATTTATCCCATAGACATCTGGTAGCTATGATTCAGGTCCAAGGCTTTAAACTGTGGCAAAGTTACATTGCATTCAGAAGGCGTTCTTTGTCCTGTCGAGGCTGTGTGCTGATTCTGATTTCTGCAAGCGTTCTCTGTGCACGATCCTTTAATAACGTGTTCAGCTACTTTCTGTTGTGCCTCGCGTTTGCATTTACAGTGTCATTATTATCGTGCATGCAGAAAAGTCAGGTTGGACTGTAGTAGGCAGTCAGTGTAAGATGTGCTGAGGGACGATCTTAACAAGTAGAGAAATGAGAAATAAAAACGTAACCAGAAAAAGACTTGTATTTTGATAGGAAACAACATGAGACAACGATACGATATGAACCGATATGTTCATTTGAAATCCCTGTACTCCTCTAGTGTATTATGTATGTCTTATCCTAATCACCCATAAATAGTTTTTTGGAGCAACGTCACATATTAACAATTTATTCAGTGCCATATTTTACGCATTCCGTCGTAACACAAGCCATAATCCTACACTGCAGTCCATTCTAAGAATAAGAAGGT
This sequence comes from Synodontis membranacea, assembly GCA_025674565.1. NCBI lineage: Eukaryota > Metazoa > Chordata > Actinopteri > Siluriformes > Mochokidae > Synodontis > Synodontis membranacea. The sequence continues at coordinate 18,285,140 of JAOVYU010000063.1, read as the reverse complement.
AATGCTTATTCTGTTAACTTATTCTATTACTATTATTTATTTATTTTATTTTTTTCCCAACATAAACCTTGCTGTGCTAAAGTGTGATTTAGACAGATAAACAGGCCTGTTTGTTGTTGCACTGTACTCAGGGGGAAAAACACCTAAGCTAAACCAAACTTTAAGCCAGCTATCATAGATGCACATTTAAACGGGGATTTTTGCTAACTCTTTTGACAACATGAAACTGCAGTTGGGTTTATTTTAATAATAAAGCCTCCGGCAATATTATGATGGACTACGTCTATGTGTTTGAGCACAAACAGTGAAAATATTAGCTTTGTATGTGGGCGTGTCTGCGAATAGAGCAGGTCTAATAACTTCTAATAACCTCTTAAAAATAATTGATTATAATAAGCGTATTTATAGCCTGTGTATAAAAATGAACAGTACTGACCTTTTTTTTTTTTAACTCAGGAAAAGGATATTTTATATTAGCATATTGTCCTCTCTCGACATACTGTATGAAACTCATATGGCATGTTTGTCATCGACACCGAGACGCTCAGCAGTAGAACGTTTCTGATGACACTGTTTCACACGATATGTTTGTGTGTGAGATGTTAAGTGTCGGGTAGGGTTTCATTGTTGAGCGACCTGAGAATGCTAGCAATTAAACTTCTGTTAAACATCACTGTTAAAACAAATATTAAAAAAAAATGGTGATTTGTGAAATGTACCTTTAAGAGATGCTGTGAACCTACTGTATGTGTGAAGGAGACAGCATCATCAGAGAGCGCCTTGCTTTTTTTTTTTTTTTTTTTTCTCTCGAGTTAATTAACCAATCAACCAGGACATACCACTCTCCCGGTCATAGGGTTATGGTTATTGTTCACTTCATAATTTAATTATTAATGCTGTTCTGCTGTTACTCAGGCCCTACACTGCTGTGCAGACATTGCGCAATGCACTTTACACCACAACTGGACTTATAAGCATTTCTTGCACATCTTTTCCATCTCACCTGAAATTTGTAAATATGTTATTGTAAATTCGTAGTTAATTTCTTTCTGTTTACATTTTACACAATTTTTTTTACATACGGGGGGGGGGGGGTAATGTAACGACCCTGATTTGAAAATGTAGGGAGTAGAAAGTAAAGGTACTAGTGCTAAAATGTAAGAAGCAAAAGTAGAAAGTAGGCACAAGAAAAAAGTAGCGAAGTAAAGTACAGATACCCGAAAATTCTACTTAAGTACAGTAACGAAGTATTTGTACTTCGTTACTTCCCATCTCTGGCGTGTTGTATAACTCTGCATGTGACAAATAAAGAATCTTGAATCTTAAGCAGAATACATCCTACAAACGAAAACCTGTTGCTGAGATGTTCTTCCTTTTAATTTTTTTGCTTCTCAACTCAGTGCTTTCATTGTTTGGCCTCTTTTTAATACAGGGGTGATCAGATAGTAGCCGTACAACCAGGCTTGGTACGGTCGAGTAATTTATGTTAATAATAAATGTATAACATTGCTTATACTGTACAAGTCTCAGTATCAGGGTGACTGTGCTTTTCTAACTATCATCATCGAACTACACAAACCAAGAAACACAGACCCGAACTGTTACAAGACACCAGCCTGAATGGACTGAGAATTGTTGGTAGATTATATGTTTTGGCCAGTTTTACTTTGGGTCAGTCATAGAAAATGACTGATGTATTTTTTTTTTTTTTCCCAAAGGGATCAAGGAAGCGGAAGCAAAAAAAAAAAAGAAAGAAAGAAAGAAAGTGAGAAAGAAATAAAGAAAAAAAAAAATTAAATAGAGCGAGAAGATTTATGAGTTGCTAAATTATTGCATGTGAAAAAGCTGATGAACTGGCAGTCCAGTGTGTGTGTGTGTAGGAGAGGTGAATCAGAGTTTTAAATCATTTGATTTGAGCTGTGCTCTAAAGTTCTTTGAGGTCATCGCTTGTTCTGCTCAGATTTTGCAATCAATTTTTAAGGGCTTAAAATTCAAAAGACCCTTAAGATTACAAGCCACTGAATTAGTGGCTGAACACGTACCCCAACTTGTCTCGGATCATGGTCCGTATTATATGCATGTGAGTCAAATCTTCCTCAAAGCTATTCTTTTCATGCTGGATGTAAGTTCTTAAGAGCAGAAAGTACCTCGAGTCTGTCAGGTTTTTTGCTGAAGAGGGAAAAGAGGGGCTGGCGTTCCACGTCCTTCAACAAGCAGTGTGCTTTGTTGGACTTACCAGAAATCCGACTCCTGTGGGAACCTGTGTGTTCAGGTGTGTATGCATTCACGCATGCCTGTGAGAGACTGTGAATCTACGTTCGGGGGGGGGGGGATTCATTTTTCTTACTTGCAAGCGTTTCTGACTCAATTTCTTACTCATATAAAGAAAAAAAGAATCTGTAGTACTTCCTACATTTAAAGCCGGTTGCCGACAAAATAATAATGATAACAAAAATATAGTTACTTAAAATGATTTAAGTATAAGTAATTTTCTTTTATCACAGTAAGAGTAGAAGTTGAAAATTGTTTAGTGATAAAGCGATTGAGATGGCATGTTACTTGATACATTCAATGGACGTACAGTACAGTACAATAAATGGACAAGAGCAACTGGGCTAACGCTGAGACTTGGCATTATCACAAACTGCTTTTTAAATTAACCTGCTTAATATGCCTTTTAAAATTGTGAATTAAAAAGGAGTAATAAAACCCTGAATTTCGACAAAGCAAAAAAAAAAAAAGTTTTTGCTTTTTATGCTCTTATGAGCTGGTTTTCGATTTTTTGCAAAATGTATTTTTTCGCATTCAGGGCAAATGAAGACGCTGCCAGAAAAAAAAGAGAGCTCTGTAAGAGCTACCACAAGAGGAGATACTGTTGCGAGAGGAAAGAATCCAGTTTTAATCGCATCACATGCGTGTTTTCTTGTTTCTTTTACAAATAATGCCTCTATTTTGTGCAAAGCTGCAATAGAAACCTGGCTAGTGATTTTCACAGCTGTCATTTTTGACGGTTTGGAGAGGTTCAGGCACTGTAGACTTTAATATGAATGGTGTGAATTGGTGAGACAAAGTCATAAGGCTTGACCTTATCGGTATTTCACCAGGATGTAACAGCTGGTGGCAAACTAAATAAATTTAAATAATGTGTAGCGAACAAAACAATCTCCCATAATAATGTGAAAACAATGTAGTGCGATATACATGGCCAAATCCAATCAAGCAGAAGTACATATTTCCTTTGACGTGAATAAAAGGATAAAACGCCACATTAACACTATGCTTATTTGAAAAGTTTGGAACGTTAATATGAGAGTAAATATAGTGTTCCTGGCCACCTCTAATAAGCAGGTTTTGTAATCCTGTCTGTGTATTTTTTTTTCTAAGCTGTAAATTTTTCATTTTGTTTCGCCAGTTAACCATTATATAAATATATGGCTTGAAAGAAACTTGCATTTAAAAAGCCCTAGTCATGTTTTATGTGTTGTATAGCAACTGATTTGGCACAGGGGCCATACAGGGAAAGGAGATAATTTGAGGGATTCACACACACCTCACCTTCTGGAAGGGTCACGATCCTTTCCAGGGAAATGAGAAAATAAGCTCCTAATGTCAGTAGCGGACTCCTGGGCGGGAATGCCGGGTCAGATTGGGGGCTTTCTGGCTAGATCAGAGTTCAGCACTGTTTACATTACAACACAGGATATTTCTCGCAGGGCGGCCAAACCGGCTTGCCGTTCCCAGGCTCTCGCTCTCAGCCTCACAGAGCCTTGAAAAGGAGCACAAGCACTCTCTTTTTCTTCATTCCCTCTCCTCTGTTTGCCTCTCTCTCTCTTTCTCATTCCTTTACATTTCCCTTGCCTGGTCCTCTTGGGTCAAAGCCATTTGTGTTGTGCCGATTTTCCTCTTTTTTAGCTCACGCGGACTCGGGTATAAGACATTATTAACTCTAAGTTAATGAGCAAAAGCGATTTTTTATTTTTATTTTTTTTTGTCCAGAGACGCAGTGTCTTCTTAAATCTAACAAGAGTGCCTTGAATGTGTTTCTTACTTAAATTTTATTTTTATTGTACGTGCTGTGATTTTTAAAGCAACGTCCCCCGTATGTTTACTGTATCTACAGAATTATGTGCTAGAGCCGCAAATTATAATATGATAAATGTTGTATTGAGAAAAGCACTGAAAATCCTTTTACTCAGAACTTATCCATGGTGGAAGTTATATGCGGTTATGTTTTTTTTTTTTTTTTTGCATATTTCTTTCACAAAATGATAATGTGCAGATTACAAACAAAAAAATCCTATGTAGTGCAAAATTACTCTGTCATGTATATAAATTAAAAAATAAATAAAAAAAAATTACTTCCCAAACTGGCCTTAGACTCGAATTAATAACACGTTTCTAGTAAACTGTCCTCTGTTCTTTTCTTAGTACGGGGAAGCGAAATTATCTTCTGTGGTTGTTGCGTATAGACTACACAATCAGTAGACAGAGATCTGGTGGAAAAAAAAAAAATGCTGGAATATAGTTTCATATAGTTTCAATTTATTTACCATGACCAAATGAAATTGGAATTCCAAATTAGTTAAGGATATATATCTTTTTTCATATTAGACGTTTTATATTAGTCTTTTATATGCACATATTTTCTAATCGTGTTCAGTAGTCTTTCTTGCTGTTTGGAGTAGTTTCGGGGTTTTTGTTTGATGGGATTGGTTTCTAAGAATATTCTTGCATTTTGAGCAGATTTCATGCCTCTCTGAGTGGAGGGGTTAAGCTCTCTGAGATGCACACAAGTCTACTTTGTTTACCAAATCAATTTCAAAATTAGGCCAAGTGGGGTGAAAGGATTGTGGCTCCTGTGCTTTTTGAACAGAGAGCGTGTTTTTGCATTTTGCATTATTTATTTGTTTCATGACTTGAAGAAGCTGAAACTTGGTTGGAAAGGAAAGAGCTACATCAAGGTCATCTCTGTCATGACAGCCATGGCTGCCTATCTGAGTATTCTGTCAAAGCTGTCAGGTCTGTGCGCTTCAACGCGCCGCATATTTGGATTACACAAAACGATGGCAGTTTTTATTTTTATACTTCATGACTTTTTTGGAGGTCTCGACTTAAACTTTACACCAAGAGGAAGATGTAGTCATAGCCCATGAATTTGGATAGGGAAATCCCCAGGATCGATGACTCCCCCTTTAGGTTTAAGCTTAATCTATCTATATATATAAAATCCTTTTCGCATTTGAAACGGAAATTACGTATGACCGGAAACACCGTGACTAGCGCGTATGACGCTAGGAAACAGCGTGACTGGTGCTTACACCTAATCTAATCTAATCTCGTTCTATTCTATATTATATTCTATAATACTTTAAATGTCCATGCCTGAACTGCCTCGTGCAAGCAGTCTTGAAGGTAAGGAAAGTTTTTTAATGCAACAGGCACAATTTGTACAGGAATTTGTGCCTATTTCTGGTTTCTGTGAACTACGGAAATAGAAAAAAAAAAAAGAAAAGAAGGAAATACTGCAGGGGAAAGCAAAATTACAGATTGCCTGGAGAAGGACCACCTTGAAAATCAACCATTAAATCCATCATATACGTACCATTTCTTCCTGAACCAGTTGACAACTTGGTATTAAGCACTAAAATGGAGACTCAAACCTGTATTTAGCTTAAGTGTGAACATAGCGTTTTGTTTGCCAGAGAAGTGTTTTCAGAGATTTTCTGAACCATTAGCGAACTGCCGTGACACTGCCACTGAAGACTTAAAGCCTAGCGTAGGACATTTTATGTGATAATGATTCATGATATTCGAAGAAGCAGTGGCAATAACAGCGCATTGTACTGTAGACCCTGCAGTCGTCTGACATTTGATCATCTAAATTTGAATGTTTTGTTTTTTTTCTTTAAATAAAGAATGTAATTTAATGCCACAGCTTGGATCACGGTGCCAAAACACATTGCTTTGAGTGATTATGTAATCAGAGCATTGCGTTTCTTCAGGCTTAAAAGACCTCATTAAATCTACATGAAGGAGCAGTTTAAAACAAAAAAAAAAAAAAATAAAAAACAGAATGCAAATGCTTTTACAGGCAAATTTCAGTATCGTCTGTATTTAAAGAGTGGACGTGGCTGCTATATTTAAAGCTGTAAATCTGGATATTAAATTTCTCCTTAGTGGCCGTCATAACCCCGCTACATCTGTTTTGCGCTGACCTGATTAAGCAGGAGCATGTAGAGAGTCATTCATATTGCACAACCTATTTCCTGGCTTGAAACCCTATTAATCAGCGTTAATCATCTGACCAGCGCTTGTCACTGAGCCAGCGTGAATGTCTTACTATTTCAAAGTAAGGGATACACTTTTATTTTTTTTATTTTTTTTTTTTTATCCCCCCTTCATAAGCATGTGAACACAAGTGGTCTTGTTCAGGGAGCTGGGCAAGTCAGGAGGTGCAGGGAGAAAAAGAAAAAGAACAAGCAGAGAGTGAATAAGAGAGAGACACTAGTAAGAACGAGGAATTTGAAGGAATCCTTCACTCGGAAAAAAAAAAAAAAATGTAGATGTTTCCAGAGGCAGTTTGCAGTATTCAAATGTGACTAACTGTCTAACTAGATCCCAGTCGTTGCTGGTCACGAGAGAGGTTTTGAGTGAAGAATTCTGTTAAGATTAAGCAGAGCTGGGGGGGGAGTCAGAGGAAGGAGAGACAGAGGGAGATGGGTGAGGACTCACAGCTGGAATGCTGCATGTTTGTGCTGTGAGGTGACAGTGTCGGCTCCTGGCAAGCCTGAGCTCTGGCGCCTGCTGCCCTCAGCCTCCCTTTCAAAGACACAGACCCTCTGCTGTTCTACCCTTCTCTCCCACTCTCTCCTCCTTTCCCCTCTCTCTCTCTCTCTCTCTCTCTCTCTCTCTCTCTCTCGCTCTCTCTATTTCTCTATTGGTCTCTCTTCTCACATCCTGTTCCCTCACCAGAGATCAGCTGAGGACCCAGCCACTAAGACTCTATGATTTCTGTATTCTTCATTATTTTGACTTTTCAGCTCTCTATTCCCTTTCACTACATATTCATCCGGAATGTATAGGATTATTCTGGCACTTTTAATCTAACCTTTTTTTTTAACGTTACATTTACATGTAATTATCTGTTGCATATGTGCAATCAAAATGGACATGAAGTTAAACACCATTTAACTGTATTGAGAAAAGAAGGGAAAGGTGTTAGGGCAGCTGTTGATTGCTCAAGTGCCCCAAGACTTATTTTTCATTAAAAGCTTCCTGTAATTTTTTAAAATTTATTCAATATTATTATTATTATTATTATTATTATTATTATTATTATTATTTTAAATGGTTATCATATGACTTTGCGACCATAAA
>JAOVYU010000063.1:18232018-18247432 GCA_025674565.1 Synodontis membranacea | reverse complement strand
AAAAAGAAATCCTACATGTTAACACTCTGTATGAAGCTGCCATTGCTTTCACAAAGGGAAATAACGCTGACGGCAGCGCTGATGGGGTTAAACACACTGCCGAAATGGAAACAAAGGCACAGCTTCTGCTACAACAGGGGAGAAAAATGGGAGTGCTCAGAGTCTTCCCACAGTCAACTGAATTAGTAATGCCATGGAAATAAAGGTCCCGAAATGGTGCCACAGTCCCTCTGGAACTCTCATGAGCAGAGCTGAACTTCCTCCCACCAGGAGCAGCTTGCAAAATTCCTGTGAAAAAAAAAACAAAAAAAAACATCAAGATATGGGCTCTGTTTTTCATTTTCTTGTTCTCACAGTCTGCTGATCAGTCGTCAGCTTGAATGCGTCAAAAACCGGGATCCATATTTTCGAGGGTGTTCAAGCCTATGATGGAAATCTAATGGAAATCTTTGTGCCCAGATGGAAGGCAAAACGTTTCATTCTCTGCTTGGGAAATTCCACATAGGGAGCTTTTATACACTGTTACGTACATGGATAGTCCTGCTTTCATTAAATGTTGTAATGCCAAATGTCTCATATTTTACGATTGAAGTGTTACGCTGACTGGTCACAATCAGTCACAAGTGAGTAATCCATGTACTTGTTGGTTTGGATAGGAGACCGTGGGCCTTCCATGAGATCCTGTGGCGGATCTTAAAGGGTCGCTGTCTGAAATACACAAGCTCATCATTTGCTGTAACATTATTTGGCATGATATTCGCAATATCGGTCCTTGCAAATTAATTTACAGTGGATTTAATATACAGGTAGACTTATGATATTTACTTATCAGTAGTTTGGAAAAAAAAAACAACAACAACAGAAACCTCTTAGTGATTGTAATTATGAAAAAGGGCACTTTCATCTTAGAGGAGAAAAAAAGGCACTGTTTTTACGAAGAATGTCAGTGAAACAGTGCTGATCAAGCATTCTCTCCATTTTTAATTCACTCACAAAAACAAAGCCTCCCTCAGCGATTTTGCTCTTGAGTTTTGGCCTGGATCTGTAACATCTTTGAGGCATTTATGGGAGTTCAGTTTCCAGAGTCATAAAACACAAAATGTTGACATTTGGTTCCAATAAAAAAAAAATGAGGTTTTATGAAGCAAATTTATATATAAGATCAACCCATCTCTGAATTTTAGTTTCTTCCTTCACAGCAGAGTCTTCACAGTTCGCTGCTTTATCGTGTTAATTTTTTTCCCTTCATTTTTTGCTGGATTCCCATCTCAGTGAAAAAAAAAAAACCAAAAAAAAAAAGAGGAGGGGGTGCCAGGTTGTTGGAACTGCACTGCAAGGCGAGTGCTTGTTTCCTGGGAAAGCGATCCGGGGCCAAGTCCAGATGCCGAGCTGCTCCCTGGGGACGGCGTTCCTGCCTTCAGTCTGCAGGAAGTGTTGCGAGAGAGCAGCGAGGCTCGGGCCTGGAGCCGTCAGCTGCTTGTAATGCTGGGTAGAAAGAGAGCCTAAATCACAGCCCTTCTTTATGGAGTCTGCAACCACATGTGGTATACATTTAACGACGTACTGAAGAGTGAACAGTGGAGCAGAAATGGAAAACAGCTTTATGACACATCAGGATGACAAAGAGTGGATTAGAGAGCCGTCCACGCTAATGAAGCTCTCAGTCCCTCTCGCCCGTACAACACAGACTACTGTAAGGCAATCTGAATGTAACGTGAAGGCAGTTGGGCTCGTGTTCAGACTGGTCAAGATTTCTCACCGTGCCTCTAACTGGAGGTAATGCGAAGCAGGGAAGGAACTTCCACATCTTACTTTCTTGCGCTGTAAAATGGGAAAAATGACTAGTTCTGGGAAATCCTGACTTTGAGGTTACGCCGTTAATGGAAAGCAAGGAGGTCGTTTAAAATACGATGTGTATTAGATGTCAAAAACTTGATACTTGGTCATGTAGTCCTATTAAAAATTATGACCTGCAAAATAGCATGTGTATATTTCAGTGAAGGAAAAAAAATCTCCCACCACATTGGAGGAAAAGTTGATCAGAAGTCACAGTGGGGAAACAATGCTCTTCACTCGCCCTCTAATTAATTAGTGGACTTCCCAGAGCTGATCCTTCTCGGCATGGGACCTTCTCAGCAAGTTCCTCCTCAGCTCCTCTGAGGCACGGCCTGTGCCACTACAGATAGGGTTGCCCCTGAATAGGACCTCGTTCAAAGTCTACTTTTCCTCAAATCCCCTTTTCCATGGTTTGTTGAAGCAGGGAATTCCTCCCATAACACACGAGGTTCTATTCAGTGCTTTTGTTAAAAGACCTCCAGTGTGGGTTTTTGGAGATGGTGTTTCGTTTTGACGTCAGTCCTCCTTTCGCTACACTGCTGTTGAATCCATTTCCCTGAGAAATGTTTCACGTCAACAGAGTGACTGACAGTGTGCAAACTGTGTGTGTTTGAGTAAATGGGATAACATACATGAGCAGGGTTTGTTCTGGGAAACACTTGCCGTAAGAACTTTACTGGCTCAAGAGTATTCCCAGTCGTGTGTGGTTTTGATCTGTAGTCTCACCGTTGTTTTAGGGTCTGACAATTGAATGTTCTGATTTTGCTTAAGAGGCGACTAGGTTGTTCTTGGATTATATATTGCAAAAATGATATAAACCTATTATCTGATAGATAATACAGAATGACGGACTGCTACCTGACACCAAAGAAGGGTTCTAGACAATGATCTGAGGGAAAACTAAAAGAATCCTAAAACGAAGCTTTTTTTATGAACATCATAAAAAAAAATTTAAAATACCGAAATCACCTCATATCACCAATTATTTATTGACTCAAAATATGCTGTATTTAATTTAACAAGTATAATTGAGTTGTGTGATGCATCATGGTCACCCAAACAAGCTCAATAACTCCTGCCCAGAACCTGAAACAGACTTTTTATTTATTTATTAATTTTTTATTTTTATTTTAGCTTCATATCTGATTTGAGCCACCTTTTGCAATAAAACTTCAAAGGCAGGGTTTGTACCAGATTGCTGGCCTGATGGTGTTGGGTTTTTTTTCTTTTTAAACAGGAACTGATGTCTTAACAGTCATGTATCTGATCTGTTTGAGGAAAGAGGCTAGAGGTGATCCATTTGGTGAGGAGTATTGGTATTCAGAGCAGTTTCTGGGGCAATATCAGTAACGGGCGAGGAGAAAATTGGAAGATCGTAGATTCGTAGAAGATCGTTCCCCCGCCTCCACTCCTTATTTCCTTAAATTAGTCTGTTATATTTATATTTATTTTTTATTTATATATATTTATTATATTTATTCAAGGGATTATTTTAAGTATATTTATTAACCTAGTAACAAATCATGAGCAAAAAAAAAAAAAGACCACAACATTTACATATTTGTCATAGTGTCTTTGGGCATTAAAGTGGTCTAGCAACAGGCCAGATTTTCATTATATTATCATGACCATCTTTCACAAGATGGTCTTACGCCAAGATTTCTTTCCCAGGGTTTTCACAATATTTACTGAAAAGATGCAGATGGGTGACAAAGGAAATACTGGTTCTGTTCTGCTGTGAGGGACATTTCTGTCCTGATGGAAGTGATCTCTTTCACGATGACTCCACCCCACACAGAGGACATGAGGGCTCACTTGAATGCTTTGATGAAAATGATGTAAATCATGTGCTATGGCTTTCACAGTCACTGGATCTCAACCCAAATGAACCCAAATGAATGAGATTTTAGAGCTGATGTTAGAGTTCTTCACCGAAATCATCAAAACAAAAAAAACGTGGGAACATCTTTAGACAGTCCCTCTCAGTTCTTCTCTCCGGCAGAGTTACAAGACATAGTGAAGCTCTTCAGGTGGCTTTGTCTCTCTCTCTCTCTCTCTCTCTCTCTATATATATATATATATCACTAGAATATATCCCTCATCCTAGAAGATAGTTTTGAGTCATGTTTAAGTGTATAGTGACATGCCAACGTTTCAGCAAAATTCTTACATGTTCTTACAAGTAAACCAAATAACCGTCAGCCATCTATCTATTGGTCCTTTTTTTTTTCTTTAAATGGGCAGGAAAAAACACACACACAAAAAGCTGTGGGAATTGGATGACACCATGTGCTCTGAGTAACATGACGCTACGCACTTTAAATCCTCAAAATAATTGTCAAAGATTGCCATCTAGTGGACTAACCGTACAATCACAGGGCCCAATAAAGTTCCCAATGAAGTGTTTGTGCACTGAAGTGATACAGTTAAGTGTAAAAGAGTTAATTGTAATGCAGAACCTGTGGAGTTACTGTAAATTCGACTAAAATGTATTGTAAAATAACCAAAAATGTAGTATTTATTTTGTAGTTAACATTTATTCTATGACTAAACCATATTTAAGACTCTCTCGTTTGTTCATAGGGACTGGTACCAGGGCCACGTTTCTCAGCAAACGGTTGTCTGGTGACCCAGCAGCAGCATCCGTCTGCACCCAGCACCCAGCAGATAAACAACGGCAAAGGACAGAGACATCTAAGCCAGCCTCAGCAGCACACCAATGACACAGTGAGTAACAGATTAAAACTGATACATCACAATCCATTTCTGCTCTTATCCTCGATAATTTCCACAACGTTTATGCCAACATTTTACTGATTTATATATATATATACCTGTATTTTAGCTTGTAGAATCCTCTGTGTTTTAGCATACACCTAATAAATGGTGGGAGGTCCTGAGTGGAGCAACAGAAAAGCATTTGCCCTATTGTCTGGAGATTATGAGTTCAAATCCTGATGATGGCTGTGACATAGGATTGGTGTATTGCATCTCTCCTGTCAGTTACAGCGACAGTAGCTAATTATTTGTGTATGGAGGCTGGACATTTAACGCTTTCCTCCATGAGAGTTATGCTGCCCCTGACATTTCATGAGCAGCAGCCGGCTGGCCTCCCGTCATAGCCTTTGCCCTTCCTGGTTGGTAGGTGTCATGTGATAGGCAGACTCTGAACAACAGAACATCAGCAACAGACAAAACTCTAGCTTTTACCAGATGATAAATGCCAAAAAAGGAAATATTGTGAAATTTCATTCTTAAGAACATTCAAAGTGTTGCTCCTAATAGGAATCTCAGAAATATTGTAGCTTCAGATCACTGGACCTTAATTAATTAAAGCCAGAAATGTATTGTAGGTTATTGTGTTCTGTTAATTTTTTTTTTTTTTTTTTGCTTTCATTTATATTTCAGGAGAAATTCAACCCACAGGATCAGTTTAACAGGCATCTAACAAGACCTCCGCCTGACTATAAACAACCACAGCATCCAAACCTTTACCCAGGTATGGTTTTTTTTGTTACTTTTCTCTAATACAAAACCATTGGCTCCTTTTTATAATTTTATTGCTTCACAAGATGTTTTTGTCATTAATAATTAATACATTTTTAATTGTTAAGTAGTAAGTGTAACGTTATATTATTTAAAAATTATTATTCTGTATAAACTATGTATATTATATAAACTCCCTCACGTACTGTTCTGTGGCCAGGTCTGACATCATCCCCAATGACCAGTAACAGCTCTGACCAGAGGGAGATCCAGTCCATCTCATGCCATATATCCAATGGTCAAGGAGTCAAAATGACACCTAACTCTGGAGACAGAATGTTCCCCAGTAGATCTGATCATTCGGAAGTCCAAACCTGTGCAGCCCAGCTGCACCAGCAGCCTAGCAGTCAGATGCAAATTGGGATGCATCAAAACAAGCCGCAGTTCCAGGGAATCGCCCCTACCACACAGCATGTGAGGACCAGCGCAAGCCAAGATCCGATCCTTGGCCAAGGACTGGGATGCATGACCACCACTGGAAGCAGGGAGACGGGCATAAGCTGGGAAAATGTTGCAAAGCAACTAGATGTAAAGAGACTTCCAGGCACGGTACCATCCCAGGGTGCACAAACTGATGCTCACTTCCCACCAAGACATGTTGGTCCACCAAATCAGGTAGTGCCCCATTCTGGACTGATCCCTTTAAACCCCGGCATTAGAGGATCTGCTCCTAGAGCCAGCCAGCCACGCATATCCCCCCTTCCTGGGATCAGCAGACTAAACCAATCCTCTCCCACACAGCAGGGGTGCATGAACACATACGGAGGCACAGCGCAAAGCCCTGGCGCCTATCAGAACAACCGCGCAGGCCGCCTCACGTTTGATTTTTTGCAGGATGGGGATAATACAGTACCAGGGATCAATGCAGACTCGGACTTCATCGATTCCCTGCTTAAGTCAGGCTCAGGCAATGATGACTGGATGAAAGACATAAACCTAGAAGAGATTCTAGGTGGTCACTCATGAGCGAGAGACTCAGGAACACAAATGAGAATGATGATTGAATATTTGAATGAATATTTTGGTATTTTACTAAGTGGTTTAGCGATTGAAGCTTTTAAAGAGCTTAAAAGCACCTAACATAAGGGATTGGCTTGATTTCTTAAAATTAAGATTCTGAAGAGATATCCAATTATCATCAAAAATATAATTTTTTTTTTTAATTCATGTGGGCAACTGATGTATTGCAGGTATCATTATATTTAGATTTAGCTTTTAATCATATTACCTAATCTGTTATAAAGATCCATGTTCATAGTATTTATGGTCTTGTTATATAAATATACACACCCCTTTGTAAACTGATGCAATTTGGTGAGTACTGTAAAAGTCAGCCGTGGTAAGTATTGACATATTGCGACACAATGCAGCAAGCTGGCGCACTTGTGACTGGCACGTCCTCAAGATTAGTTGCGTGAGAGGTGTTTATTTACTCGAGCTTCTCATGCAACATGAATAAGACAAACAACTTTGTCCCGTGTGGTGGCAGTCAAAGGATACAATGGCAACTGTTATTAACGGCAAGCAAAAGATAAAATGATGTTATTTATGAACATATACCCTGTCGTAAGCTTTTTGTGTAAGTCTAAAACGATAAGTCTTAAAGGTCCATCTCTTTGTTCCGGGCCGAAATCTAAAATGCATTCGACTCTAATCGTTAAGGTAAACAAGAAAGTCTCAGCACCACGATTTGGCCTCAGTAGAATGTAGCTCGATCTTTCAGTGTTCACAGTTGCTCTGCAAAGTTCATTGGATTCCCCAATATTTGGTTACAGAAATATTTCATGCAGACATTAAGTATTAAGAAAATGTCTCAAAAAAAGTCATATTGCTAATATTGTATTTATAAATCTGTTTATTATATCTTGTGTTTTTTTTCTAAGACTAGTCTTTTCTATAATGCTCTATAAGGCTGTAATAAATGTGCATATCCTGTGATGTCACTTTAGCCTTTGAATACTGACAATTACAATAAACTATAGTTATGCAGATTTACTGGACACTTTTGTATACCCTTTTTTATATGTGCTACTCTGTAAACCTGTCAAACATAATGAGCCTGTTACAGTTTGGAATTTCTAAACTGTGTTTGGCCTATACAGACTACGGACAATAAAGCCAGCTCTGCACTGTGGGCTAAAAAAGGGTCATTTAATCATGACTGGTTTTAAAGAAATTAGTATTCATATGTTTATTTATTAATTAACAGAATCTAATGTATCTGTACACCCTCAAAAGCCAGGCAACACAGTGGTGCATTGGGTAGAGTTGCCACCTCAAATTTCCAGGGTCCCTGGTTTGATCCGGACCTCAGTTTACTGTCTGTGGGTCTCTGTGCATGTTCTCCCTGCGTTTCACTGGGCATCCTCTGGTTTCCTTCCTAAATGCTGAATGGCCAAGCCAAATTGCCCATAGGTGTAAATATGTGTGTGTACATGGAGCCCAGTTAGTGAAGATGAATGAATGAATGAATAATCCTTATCCTATTATCATCACTTTGCTTGGCCAAAGCTTTTGGACTGCTGATTTAATATGAACTCTTTGTCATTGTTAAATACATATTCTCTCCGCTCTGTGGCAGGGTCTTTTGTAATGTACGTGCCGTTTCACATTCAAAATTGCTTTTCAAATTGTGAAAGGTCAAACAGACCTGTTTGCACTAGGATTATAATTAATGTGTTGGGTCTGTTTAAGGGGAGGTGATATCTTCATCACAGACATTTATAATAATGGTAAGCCCTCCTATCTGAACTACCTATCCAACATATTCTGAACTATTAGATAGTTAAAAAAAAAAATTAGGAAAAGTGCTTGCTTGTAACAATTCCAAATAAATATGATAACCACATTCAAATGAAATTGCTATCAAATCACCAAATCAATTGCTTCTAAACTGTCCACATATACAGAAAGTTCAGAGGAACTTCATATACTATTTAAACATGATTAGAATAAACTAATTGTAATGTGTTTTTATTGTGCCTGGCACATAAATGTATATCGTATTGTTTAAAAAAAAAAAAAAAAAAAAAAAAAAAAAACCTCTAAATGAAATTGAGATTAGTGGCTAGCTAAACCTTCTCAGAAGAAAGGTACTGTCCCATTCCAGTGAATTGCCGCTCCCTCCCATTTGGTCCTGATGGTCATCTCTACAGAAGGGAACCTCTTCTCAGGGTCTCCTTGACCATCTCTGCTTTTAGCCTCCCAGTGATGGGAATGTGTGTCTGAAACAAAGAATTGATAATAATAATTAAAAAAAAAAAAGGATTAATTCTCCTTACTTACTTGCTGTCCACTGTAGTGACTCTCTTTGTCTGCTTCTTTCTTTGTCTGTGTGTATTGTTTTTGTATCTGGCTCTCAGCTTTGTCGAGGGCATTAACCTTTGAACCAAGTGAACCATCTGGCATCACTGATTTGGTTCCCTTCTCAGTTAATAGGTTAAGTCAGGCTTGATTTAAAATAATAACATGAAATAACATTACCTATGGTGAGCATTGCAGTATTGACTTGGGTTGGTTGGCCATTGTAGAAATAGAGCTGGAAAAGGTGCTCCACCTTCCAGTCAGATAGCAGAGATCGGTTTGGACTAAATAAGACACTGTAGGTGCCATTGATGTTGCAAACCCAAACAGGCAGTTTGGGTGTCTTCAGCATGCTTCCTACCTGAGACAGAGGTGATTAGATACAGGATTACTGGTTTTGCAGGCTTTTCGATGGTCAACCTTTATGCACAGAACAATAAGCTATCCACAGGTCTTACAGCAGGCAGACTGGCATGCTCGGCTTGCTCTCGGCTCCAGTGTAGGTATCCGACATTGCTCCGAGTCAGAATTCCATGGAGAGGTTGATCCATTGCGTTCTCATGCTCATCACACAACAACGTCCCATTGAAGACGTTAGGACTGGCACGGCCGGTCAACAACAGGTTTAAAAGAGCCTAATGAATGCATATTGTTAGCGATTGAAACCTATCTATCATTAACAGGCATTCAATCACACAGAAACACTTTGTTACAACACTTCTGCCACTTGGATGAAGTTGAAATATTCTGTTTAAGCTAAAATCATAAGTGTTTCCTGAAAAATGACAATGGCCTAAATAGCGTATAAATATATCAAGTGTTGCATTCAACAGTTTTAATTACAGAGATATGTAATTAAAAATTCCTACCTGGCGACAAACAAAGTTGCCCAAACCAAACTGTAAGAGATGAGTGGTGCTGAAATCCAGATCTTCTTGCAACCTTGGATGGTTAGAGAGGAAATTAAACGTAAACATTTCAAAGAATTCAGTTTTTGTTAAGGTTTATGTTGTTTTCGCGTATCCTTTCACTACCTTTCCTTTCACTACCTTTCACTATAGAACCATTTATACCTCATCACACAGAGCCAGTTTCATTAGTTAGCAGCATGTTTTGTTTGCACTAAAGGAGAATAAACCTGAATGAAAAGTATTTTCTGGTTAGCTGGATTTCAAACCTGCTTTTATGTGTGAACTAATTTTCAAGGAAAAAATTATCCATAATTTCTAAAATATAAAAAAAACCCGCTTTGCATGCTTCTTTTTCTCAGGTTCAGGCAATCACCTCATGAGGATGAACGGTTCAGGATAAAAACTAACTTGCCTAGTAATCGACCTTGAGAAGATCAAGCTATACAGAAAGAGAATGACTCCATGGCTTCCCTCCTCGTTGAACTTACAAGACAAGGGCAGAAATGCAACATATTTAATTTATAAAAACAGCTAACACATAAAACACCCATTAATTCACTTTGCAAAAAATATATACAAAAATGTGTCCTTATATACTCACGCACTGAATATGTTCATATATAAAGTTTGTCAGGTCTTCTTTCGCTTTAAGGGTGAAAAGCTGCAACTATAAATGAAAGAGTGACCCAAACAAACTACTTAGACTCTCACAGTACAGTTTGGATAGAGTGTGTGACTCAGAGGCCATATGTGGTTTGAGAAAGTGATACTGGACGCTGCATGGTAAACAGTACCCGCTCTGTGAAGTTGTCCAGTTTGTAGTCCAGGTGGGGGGTGAAGCAGCGATCTGGCGTAACCAAGGAGACGGTGGCAGTACGTTCCTCACCAGCTGTCCATAAAATATCAGCCAAAGCAGCAGCCAAAGCCCTCTCCTGCTCTTTCTCCCCAACCTCCAACAGCCTGAAACACACAGCAAACAAGAACAGCAATTATGATTTATCGTTTCTTTCACTGTGTAATTTAGATCACACAACTGAGAACTGAACATGACTCTTTCCTCACCTCTCTATTCCACAGCACTCTGAGCTCAGTGGCTGTGAGAAAAGCAGGTATTTGATAACGTGGGCCTGGACTGCCATCTGAACGGCACGGGCTCCTCCCTGCAAAGTAAAGGTTTCAATGCACTATAAATCGTCATACCTCTTAAAGCAGGTTTTCTTGACTGTGGCAAATCTTTAAAGGAAAAGTCCACCCTGAAGCGCAGTAAAATCTTTTTCAACTGAAATATTTGTAGTGTGTTTAGTTCTGGTGCTGATCAGAATCACTGTTGTTATGATGACGCAGGCATATGTTTCTAGTGCAACAGTATTAAACATAAGGGATAGTGTGTTTAATGAGAAGTCCAATAAAAGAAGTAATGGAGGACAGAAAGCACTGGACTTCCAGAATGCAATGCAGCTATGCAGCGAAGTTACACTGAGTCATGACACTCAGTATGGCACTCATCACAGCTTCTATATCTATTAGATGATGAGCATGATAGACTTGACATTGGTATTAGAAATGAAAGTAAAATCAATGGAGCCTGACCTTTCCGAACAGTGTGTGCATGCAAATGAGGAGGTGAGAGAGCTGGGCAGACTAAAGGACTAAAGCGCTGCTGCATTGCTCTCTTTCAGCAGAGGATGAAGTGAGGTTTACTATCAGCAGGTAGGCGAAAGGCATTGTCATTTAATGCTCATAGGAAAGTGTTAACCAAAATGAAAATAGACCACCATTTCACAGAATGAAGTTGAAGCTTAAAAGGAACTCAGGGTTTCATTACAAAATAAATATTGGATGCCACTGAAGATCACGTGTCAACTATAAAGAAAATGTATAAAGATAAATTTTTAAAAATGCAGGCCAGTTTAAGAATCCCTGAGTATAGCATACACTGTTATTCTGTCTGTTATTTGCTCTTACATACTGTATCTTTTATAATCAGTGCACTAGTATAGTGTTAACCTGATTCGGAAAAAGTATTTACTTCTTTTATATATCTAGAGCTTTCTTGAGAGGGTTTAGTTCATGATGAAAAGACAATGTTTGAATATAGAAATCCCATTAACGATGCAATCTGTTAAAAATGAAAATCCTTCCTTATGATTTTGTTTGTTCTTGTGATTCATGGCATCGCCTGATCAATGAAACGCTAGAATGCACTTGAAAACTGCTGCTCCTACGTGATCGTAAAAGGAAATGTTGTTTTTTGTACGTCATGGTTGACCTTTTTCCATACAAATAAGAAACGGAAAAATCCACTAGATACCTGAGCTGAAATACTGCATGCCATTGAACTTTAGATAAGTTATTCAGAAATATTTTAAGGTCATATCTAACAAGATGAACAGTGACATTAAGAGGCACCAGAGTTAGACAGATAAATCACAGAGGAGAAGAGTTAATCTACTTCTCAAAACTGGAACACAGCCTTTCTTCATGTGTATACAATGAATACATGCATACCTCCAGCTGAGTATTGTGACTGATTACAGGAACATGGACGTACAGTAGTCTGGCATTTTATCTCAGCGAGGTATATAACATTCTGACTATGTTTACATGTTCATATATTGTATATGATCTGCAAGCACCGAATGAGTAATGAGTTGCATCAAAGACGCTCTTTCTACCAGACAATATATTCAATCATACAACCAAAACAACACTGTAGGTGGTTGCAGCAATGCAAAATCAGTGTTTCGTAATGACTGTCTCATGTTTCCGATTTGAACCCTATTTAAAGCCTGGGGTCTGAATACAAGAGGACGTCCGCAGACACAAACCTAGGACTATAAAAGATGAAATCTAATATCCAAGTGTCACCGATTTTGTTTGTTTAGACAGAAAATGGCTCGATATTGTCATTCTTTTCAGGGGAGGCTGCACCAAATATTAATTATAATAATTAGGCATTATTTTGAAATCAGTATCTTGGACAAAAATTCCTTTCATTAAAAAAACCCCAACTTGGTTATGTTTGATAAAAATATGACTATATAACATCCCTTTAATCAGCAATTGCATTCTGCTTGCATTAAAGTATTGTGCAAAAGAATTGCATTTGCAAAGAAATGCTGTAAAATAAATTATGAAATTAAATATTTCTAGTTAAAAGAAAAAATAATACAACACACAGTAAATGGTAATAAATTAAATACAGGTCAATATTTGGTGTGACGACCCTTTTCTTTTCCTTTCCTTAAATAGTAGTCCCAGGCACAATTTGTGCAGTTTTATAAAGAAATGTGCTGGTAAGTTTTACTGAGCATCTTGGAGAATCTGCCACAGTTCTTCTGGACACTTTGTTGCACTTGCGCCATTTATTTATTTATTTATTTATTTATTTATTTTTTGCATGCAAGACCAAGGAGCCTTCATTATGTTTTTGACTGAAAAGTGGTCTCTTGCATAACATGCTGTGGAGTTAAATTTTTGAAGAAGGTAGTGTTCCCTGCAGTGTGCTAATTGGCATCACAAACACAAGCAATCAATAAAAATAAATACTAGTAGTATATTAGTATACTACTAAAATAGGCCCTGCTTATCGAAAAAAGGTCCAAAACTGGGCTATTTCTAGACATAAAAATGTGAGGGCATGGAAAATAGAAAATTATAACTTAGCTATCTGTGGTGTTGGACTACATTTTTTTTCTGGGTCCAAAAACATTAGTAACAAAGGACAGATGTGTGTCTAATTTGAAATTGCATCTGTACAGTAAGCTCTGAGTTGTAACTGGTTAGAACTTGGCCGTTGCCTTGGCTTGAGCCATGAATACAAGACCTTATTAATACTTTAATAAATGTCCAGTTGATAGAGAATGATTGCATGTATAAAAGTACTCACTCTTTCTGCCTCCAAAGCATAGGACAGGTTCGAATATGGCTCCCGGAACTTAAAGAAGGATTTCTTCCACTCATAATTGAAGATGTGGAACGTGTTCCCAAACAAAATCTTCCTCAGACTCTGTAAGAGGCGTGAAAACAGACAGGCTTCATACACAACAGCATCATTAATGATTTAATGTAGCATAGCTGTTAGCGTTAACCAGCATGGCGATGTATGTGCTGTTGCGGTGGAATTCAAAACTAATAGTCGTTGGAACTGAGAGTACAACAAAATCCTCACTGATATACTCTCCTTCTATGGAAGTACATGGATAAATCATTCAAAGTGTATTACTGTAAAACCCGGACACAAGGAGGCCCACGTGGATTATGTAACAGACTCATTTCTTATAACGCACCATGGCAAGTTCAGGTGAAACTGGTTGTCCACCCAGACTGGGAGAGACGGCTAATGCACGAGGGATGGAGTAGGGCACCTTCAGCGGGTTGACTTTGCTGTTGAATGAATGAGCTGAAGGGGACCGAGAAGCATCCTTGGTTTCTTCCTCAGATTTAAGCCTCTCGAGAGATCGCTACAGGAGTCAGAGAAGGAAAAAAAGGAAGTCATGTTAAAAATGGGAAACCGTAACAAACACTCCTCCAAGAAGATGGTTAACTGCAACTGTATAAAAAGAACCAATGGATTAAAATTGGATCACAATGTCCAACATCGCACGGAATTCTGGTTTGCTCTCTCTCATGCATGCTATCAAAGGCTCCCGCTCTTATATCTCAGATAGTTTATAACTTCCACAGAGATGTTGGAAAGAATCATAGAGGTCCAAAAACAAATTCAGTCACGCACACACACAATGCGTCAGTTCCATGACATTTCCTGTATTGGCGGACTGATCACTCACATCCTGGTTTCTCTTCACCTCCTCTTGAAGCAGTTCAATATATCCAAGCCTGGAGGGCTGCAGGGTGCTGATGCTCTGGAACAGCTTCTTATAATCTTCCATTTCAGGTGCTGCATGCATTATTTCACACATAGTTCCATGAATTGGTCTGATGAGTATGAGGAAAACAGAGGGAAAAGCAGCTGAGAAGCTAAAGCATTCACGTCTAGACCTCTTGCAGTGGCCCCAGCTTTTTCAGGGGATATCAGGTTGGCGAGAGCAGAACTCACTCACACACACACATACACTTGCGCACACACATAAACACACAGAATCCCTCTGGGCAGACACAAATGATATGCAGTTACCTGAGAGCCCAGGTCTCGGGTTATCATGTTGTCCCACATATGGCTTAAGCAAAACTCAAATAGACATTGACACCATGACTTCAGATTTGATTAAGACAAATAAGAATTATAGACTTACTTTATCAAAACAGTCACGTAGTTCCAACCTGCAAGAGAAAACAGGGAGCCATAATACTTGACACTTTATTAGGTACACCTAGTCTACAGTTTCACTACCCCTTCTATCAGGTACAGTATAAGTAAACACGTAAACAATTACTACTTCATCCGTTGCAACAATGCACATTTTTTCAGTCCTAGTCGATTGTTAATGAACAGACACAATAGGAACAGTAGGAATAACGATGACCGGATGTTTTATTGGAAGCCCAATCTGACCATATGAGTGGCACTGATGTGTGCGGCACTGTTACAGGCATATCAGGTAGATGCACTGCTGGGTTTTTGAATGTCAGTATCACTCTTGTGCTGAGAAAGTTCCACCAGCCACAAAGACAGCTAATGGCCCATCCATTGAAGGAAGGAACAGAGGACAGTTGATAAATTAGCATGCATGACTACAGCCAGTAATTGTATGCAATTTGCACCTGTATGGTAAGTTTCCTTAAAAAAAAAAACTATGTGTACACGCACAACACACACACACACACACACACACACACACACACACACACACACACA
>JAOVYU010000063.1:18123554-18143440 GCA_025674565.1 Synodontis membranacea | reverse complement strand
GTTGAGGCAAAATATCTATCACTCCTAGTGGTTGACTGTGGTATAGGTGATGGGAGCCTGAATCAAATGCCTTCAGTATTGTAATGAAATGGAAAAAGTATAAACATTAAACATAATGTTAAGCCAAAATTAGATTTTTATTTGATTTTCTTCTCGGGGGTCCGGCCCCCAAGGAGACTGTCTGGTAAAACTCTGGCCCTCTGACAAATATAGTTGATGACCCCTGATCTACAGGAAAGATTTATCTCCACATGACCCCTTTACAGCACAGGTTCCCTGCACTAGGTTTTGCACCATCTCCATTGTCCTAGACGTTTCTCTCCGGTCTAACACACCTAGTTTAACTGAAGAAAGGCTGTTAATTAACTAATTAGTTGAAACAGACATGTTGATAAAATGTGTAGGACTGAGGGTGCTCTAGGATCTGGGTTGGGAATGTGTGATTTACAAACATATGGGGCAGATGGGGGCCTAATGGTTAGGGAGGCACACCTATGATTGAAAGATGGCATGGTTCGAATCCCACGACCAGCCACTGAGGTACCCTGAGCAAAGTGCTGCACCCCAAAGCACTGCTCCCCGGGCGCTGAAAAATAGCTGCCCCCTCCTGTGTGTCATGTCACATATGGGTTAAATGCAGAGGACACATTTCGTTGTTGTGCACCGTGTGCTGTGGTGTGTCAGCGATGGCAAATAATCACTTTCACTAAACTTTTACTTTATTGCTAAGCCTCCATACATACAAAAATACATGATTTTTTTTTCTTTCTTTCTTTCTTTGCAGAATAGATTCATTTGTATTCAGTGCATATATTTATCATCATCATAATTAAGCTGTTTAGTGGTAGTGGTAGCTCAGTGGTTAAGACAGTGGACTATTGATCATGAAGTCATGAGTTCAGATCCCAGTACCACCATGAGCTGCCACTGCTGGGCCCTTGAGCAAGGCCCTTAACCCTCAGCTGCTCAGCTGTATAAATGTGATCTATGTAAGTCGCTCTGGATAAGGCCGTCTGCCAAATTACATAAATGTAAATGTGAAAATGGACATACTGTAAACCTCAGGGAAGGTGTAAAATATCTTTTTAATATATAATTAAAATATATTTTTTACTGTATTACGGTAGCATTAAAAAGTTTGATGCTTTGTTAAGATCCCCCCCCTTGACTGCCTCATCGTGACACAGCTGTTAAATTGTTTATGTACAAGGAAATACGTTGCAAATTTGGTCTGTGGTTATTTCACCAATGTGATTGACAAAGGTTAGGCTAATTAAATCACAGCAAGCACAGACATCTTGCTTTGCAATAATATAAACGAATGTGGCTCTTGTGGAACTTATTCTGTCTCTTTTATTTCCATCAGGATGTTTAGGAGTGTTCAGTTTGTAACATCAGCATGCCTACTGGGGATCCATAGATCGCTGTTTGGGACACTTGGCAACTCCAAGAAGAAAAATCTTAGCGAGACAGTGTGCAGTAGCGTCCTCTTCCAGCCATTTTGCATGGTCAGTAGCGATAGAGGACCACAGGAGAAACATCGTTATATATCAGAGCCAAAGGACAGTAAATATGTTTCACAAAAAACTCTTAAAAAACCTTTTTCTTGCATTGTTAACACAAGCTGCTTTATCAATCCTGTAGACCCTACTGACTTCCTATCGGTGATAAATATCTCAGTACCAAACTGTGCAAATACCACTTTTTCAGATCGTTTCATCCTCAGGGACTGTGTTCCTAGCAAGTACCTCCTGCCTGAAAACCATACAGGCAATCACAGCAGCTCTGTGGATAAGTGGAGAGCAGATGTAAACAGCAGCAGGAAAAATCAAAAGAGCTACCAAAATTCAGGAAGCGCATTCCTCACTGAGTCGTATGAGTTACGTAAAGGGCACTGGACTTCCTATCAAGCGCGATGGAGCCATCGTGGACCTCTGAAATCCCAAAGGTGTGGTTTGCACAGGAGAGTCCCACAGCAGGCTGCTTTTGAAGACTGTTTATCAGCCAAGAATGAGGAACGCTGCAGAGGCCACCTGCAGTCCAATGCTGCACTGTATGAGAAGGAGAAAGGAAAGAGCAGGGCAGCTGTGCTTGTGTCTCTGTGCACAGTACTGGGAGAGCCAGCCTTGCTTTTCACCCTTCGATCCAGCAAACTGAGGGGAAGACACAAAGGTGATGTCAGGTATGTTGGATTTGACCTCCAAAAATGTTTCCCTAGCCACACCTTGGGGCCCTGCATTTCAAACCAGCATTGGTCCAGATAGCAATGCCCAGTGTCGGATTTGTACTTCCTTTACAAGTTGTATAATGAGTAAATCGGGTCACTGAACCTATCCTCGACATACTGTCATAAGCAATAGTCACAAAGCAAGATGGAGGAATAGTGAGAATTTGCAAAAAAAGTAGAGTACAGTCGACCCTCGCCACTTCGCAGTTCGAATTTCGCGGCTTCACTCTATCGCGGTTTTTTCAAATACAGTATATTTATTAAAAAGTTGATTGAGACAGTGAAAATACGGGTTGCGCTCGGTTGTCTTGAGTCAATTATTTTTATATATATATTTTTTTTTAATTAAGTTTTTTTTAATTAAACATTAAGTTATTTCATGTTTAGTGGGCTCCAATAATGTTAAAAACCATATTTAGAAGGTCGTAAACAGGTTTTCTATGCTCTAACTACGCGGAAATACTACTTCGCGGAAATTCACTTAACGCGGTAGAGTCTGGAACGGATGAACCGTGATAAACGACGTTTTACTGTACGTTGTTCCTCCTCAGTCAGTATATCTTATTACTTTGATGTGTGCTTGTTTAGTAGCCACGTTTCCCTTGAACCAAACCTTATTTTAAACTGCGGCCAGAATCAAATAAAAGAATTTTGTACCGCTTACATGAAAAATGCAGATCAGTGCTTATTTATTACACTTTGGATATATTCGTTTTACAAAACAGTTTGTCAAATTCTTGCCATCTGTGAGAGAAGACATCATTCCTGGTTAGGTATTACTGTGTGCTTTTTCAGTTTTCCAAGCCTTCAAACATTTTTTTGCAGTGATACACCAGGTTTAATGCTTATACATCTGCTTAGTCGTTATTAGAAATAACAGTAGATTAACTAAAGAGCACCATTTTGGTCACAGTTTTATTCTATGTATCTTTTGTTATTATATGCCTTCTGGAACATGAAAATAAATGTTCTTAAGTTTATTTTACCATGAGCTAGACTGAGTGTGGACGAACACAACGTTCAGAGCCATTCACAGAGAGTACAGTAAAACGAACAGCATTCCACTTTCATTTCCACATAAAATCCTATTACATTTCAACAGCATTTAATCATTATGCACACCATCAGCTAGCTGTTGCATCTGGGTAAAATAATACTCTAAAGCTGTAGACTTTTTATCTTTTGTATATGGATTTTTTTTTATTGTTATTGTTTTATACTAGCTTCTTTATATGGGATCTTCATATTTAAAGGAAAATTTATTTTCTGCTGGAAAACAGTTTCCTTTTTTTGGCAGTTTTGCAGGGGGAAAGCAAGACCCCTCCGACAGAAATGTTGTGGAAACAGCATTGCGGGAAGCCAGGGAAGAGCTGGGGATTAACGTGACTGAAAATGAAGTGTGGGGAGTTCTGAAGCCACTAAAGGATGCGGTGAGTTTGAACTACTGCAGGATCAAACCCCAATCATCTGTAACTTGACCTGCTAAAGATTACATGCAGACATGACTGTTACAGTTTTTATCAAATCCAAAAAGCTTGTTAAATCAGCATCAAGGGGGAACAAGTCAAATATTAAATATCCAATAATTATAGTGTTGAGTGAAACAGTTTTATCACAGATGTTAAAAGGTTTTACTTCCTGCCCTTCCCATACTTTTGTTAGACCATGTCAGGGTGAAGGACATGGCCATGCCTGTACTGTACGAGGTGAAGTCAAAAAGTTCCAAGACTGGTTCTATTGCATGTGAATACACCGTGGCATGGTCATGCGCATGCAGGAGGAGCAAGCAGTAACTTTCGTCAGTCTGTATGGCACACGACGTTGCGTGTTTACATTGGGACCTGTGTGAAACACATTTTTTTTTATGCGTGTGCACATTTTCAATTTTACTACGCAGATCAAACTTGAGCACAGAGCAAACATCAAATTCAGTGTCAAATTCAGGAAATCGACAACCGAGACCCTTGAAATGTTTCACAACCACACTCTGAAACTGAGCGCGTTGTGTGTCAGGATAATTGGATCATCTTGAGCTTCTGCCCCTTTTGAAGCCACTCAAAACAGTCGGTTTATTGAAGCCTTTCAAGGGTCTGTGTTGTCGATTTCTCGAGTCTGAACCAGAATTCTATGTTTTCTCTCTACGTAATCTCGCAATTGCACACGTGCTCATTGTCACAAAAACACTTGTAACACAGGTCCTGATGTAGACAGTGCAACCTCACATGGCAAACTGACTCAAGAAAATTACTGCTCGCTCCTGCTCCACACGTGTGACCATGCCACGCTCTGTTTGTTTCTAACAGTAACAGTCTCAGAATATTTAGATCGCACATCATAAAGACATGATCATGCTCCCAGTTTAATCAGAACAGTGTGGAGTTGTATTGGAGTGTCATCTTCACCAAGTATCCTTAGTGTTGCTTCTTTGGCAGTTAGTTTTCTTTTTTCTGGAAAATAATATACTATATATACTGATCTGTGCTGTATTAAATTTTGACAGAAGCACACTCTCCCAAAGAACTTTTGCGGGTGTACTTGTACATTGTCAATAAATATATTTGTATTGATTATAATTTCAAGTTTAAAGGGTTGTGGCCTAGTTATTAGATCATACATGATTTGGGATAGTTAAATCCTGTGTTCCTCTGGTATAAGTTTTCTGGGTAGAATTTTTCAGAGCTCTGTCATGATTCTTTTCAAAGCTCTGCCACTTTTGAAAACTGTCTGTTCCCCTTTAAAGAGTTGAAATAATTGCTTATATTACAGAAAAAATTTCAACATTTACAATCAACCTCTTTTACATTATCTCTTCAGTCAGGAATGATGATTGCTCCTGTGATAGCTAACCTTGGGCCACTAGAGACTCTAACACTCCATCCCAACCCGAGTGAGGTAAATAATGTAATATAGTTGAAATCTTTGTCCTTGTATGATGATTGCTTAGCTTGCTTCACTTGTCTCCTTCTGTGATCCAAAGGTGGACGAGATCTTCACCCTGACCGTTGCCCATTTATGCAACCCTCAGAACCAAGGTTATACACATTTTCGTACCGGTAATCACTATGGATACACTCTTCCTGTGTTTCACAGTGATAAGTATAGGGTCTGGGGCCTGACCGCAGTAGCGTTGGACCACACACTCAAACTCATAATGCCCGAGTAGCAGCTGTACAGCCAACAGAAGTTTAGGTCTCTAAAAATGTGGAAAGATTACGTGATGACATCAGTTTGCTTGTAACAATCAAATCATTTATTCAAGAATTCAGTACAAACTTTTGCCATTATGGTGCTGAGACAACATAATTTTAAAAATGTGTTATTTACCATGTTTAATAGTGAGTGGTTTTATTGATTAGCTACTTTAAGAGTAAACTGCTCATCAGACTTTTCACGAAGGCTGGAAAAATATACGAAAATAATTGACTGAATTCGCTGCTTTAAAAAAATGTTGATGTGAAAAAATAATTCTCCAGCTCCTACCAAGACGCAACTTTGTACCAGATTGTATATGACTGCATTTTATATGTTAAATAAATAATCATCCTCATATAATGCAGTTTGTTTACTATCTGTGCATTTTAACCCCTGCCCTTGCTCTTCCCAATTTAATAA
The DNA here is from genome assembly GCA_025674565.1 of Synodontis membranacea. Lineage (NCBI taxonomy): Eukaryota > Metazoa > Chordata > Actinopteri > Siluriformes > Mochokidae > Synodontis > Synodontis membranacea. The sequence continues at coordinate 18,137,601 of JAOVYU010000063.1, read as the reverse complement.
GGTCACAAATTTTCAGGTTGAGTCATTTATTCAACAAGTGCAAACAGAAGCCACAGCAGGGAAACTACAGGGAACAGTTTAACTATTACAATAATTTACTCCTAAACCCACTTCTATACAGTTCATAATATACAGGTCCATCCGGAGGGGTAGGTTGTTATACTTTAGCACCATGTGAACCAGAAAAAGTGCAGAACTTATCCTGTTAGAAACAATAGGAATCTTTTATAAGAGAATTGTATTTTTCTTATTTTCTGCTATATATTTCATACTAAAATGGAGTGTGATTTTAAACACAGGTTGTATAGCAAATTATATATATTCAAGGGATTGTCCTTCGTATAACTACTGATAAATCCACAGGTTTCCAGCATACTGAAGAGAACGTAGGTTTCCATCAAGCAGTAACATTTCTAATTTGTAGCAAAACTTACTATATGCTGGCATTTTCATTTATTCATTTTTGAGTACCTATGCACTCAAAAGATTTGGTTTTTGGTTCGAATTTATTCATCCAGAACTAATTTCATAACTCACTGTGACAAACACAAACTAGCCATTAGGAAGGACACAGTTGCTTCTGAAATAAGTAAATAAATAAATAATCTCCAGCCCTTGAAGCAGTTAGTCACTGTTTGATGTGAGAGTCTCTAAGCTGTGAGATTATACTGAGGGAGCTGCACAGCATATGGCAGTTGAAAGACCAGCTGAGGTAGAAAAGATTGAGATACCAGCCACACTTTAATTCTGTAGCTGAGCAAACTAAAAGGGTATAATTTAAATAAGCTATACAAGGTAGTTCATGGTTACAAAATAGTACATGGGGATGGTTTAATTTTTTTGGAGCACACTGACAAAGTAAGCTTGAATTATCCTAATAAAAGCATTTACATAATCACAAAAAACACTCAAATCTGAAGCAGCACTTCAATAATGTTGACTTGTGGTTTGAAAGGTAAGCAGTGCTGTATCCTACGGCGTGGAGCACTGCGTGGGGTCGCGTGAGTCAGGCAGCAGGTGACAGTTAAAGGGCCAACTGAGGCTGAAGAGCTCCAGATCACGCGCACACTTCTGCTGTGCTGCTGAACACACAGAGCTACACGGCTGCAGCACACCTCCCTGCACAATGCACTGCGGCACGAAGAGCGCGCACACGAGCTGACGCAGGGGCTTAAAACAATCCAGCTCCGTCAGCACCTGGCCAAAGTGGAGGATGCAGATATATAAAAAAGATACAATGCATTAAACATTACAAGCAGGATTCTGGGTGATGTTACATACACTGTACTGACGAAGCATGTAAGCAGCCTCTCTCTGATCAGCAATGGAGAGCCATATGTTGGGGAAGGAAGTGAGATTATAGCTCAAACCTTGGCACATCTCCACCTGAATGGGCTCACAGGATGAAGCTGTAGCGTACAAGGATTAAAATTGCAAATGAAATGAGCAGTGATGGAAAGGCAGTGGAGAGCAGGTTGGCTTTTCAACAAACCCCTGTAATAAGGATTGTTAGTATATTGGAGTGAAACTGAGACAGGCTGCTTATTTGTTACTGTACTGTAAGACAAATTCCATTAGCATAGTAACTATACTACAGTAGGTATTGTTCCAACAGTTAGCTAATACAAATTCACATATTATAGCTACAGATTCCATAATATGAGTAAAGTGACTTTTCTTTTTTGCTAGCTATCTACTTAATACTGTATATATTGACTGTTTGGCAATAACAAGTGAACTTTGTCTTACTTGCGGATGAAACTGTTGAACTTTTTGCTGTCTTTAAAAAAAAAAGGCAAATTATTGTTGTTTATTGCTCAGGTTCTGTCACTGATACGTTTCTTAAAGGCAGATAATATATTCCTTTTTTATCCACCTGTTTGAAATGTTTTTGGTTAAATGCTTGCTAAAGAAACTCGTCGTTTACATTTACAGCATTTGACAGATGCCCTAATCCAAAGCAGTTTGTGGAAATAATTTGTGGTCCCCATCAAAATCTATCTTCACACTAGAACTAACAGCCTAGCATCTAACAACAGCCTAGCATCTAACAACACCCTGAGGATGGTAATATTACTGACTAATATGATTGATAGTACCGTAACGTTATGGTTTGCTGACATAAACTATATTGCCAAAGGTTTGTGGACACCTGTTCATCATACACCTTTTTGAACTTCTCATTCCAGATTTTGTCCCACTTTGCTGTTACAGTAACATCCACTTCATTTGTCCATTCAGCCATTAGTGAGGTCAGACACAGATATCAGGTGAGAAGGCCTGGGGTGCAGGTTGGCATTCCAGTTCAAGGTGTTCATCAGGAGTGAGATCAGGGCTCTGTGCAGGACACTCAAGTTTTTTCCACTCCAATCTTGGCAAAAAGTGTCTTCATACACCTCGTATTGTCAGTTCCAGTTCCAGTGAAGGGAAACTCTAATGCTATAGTATACAAAAACATCCTATACAATTGTGTGTGTCAATTTTTGTGGCAACAGTTTGGAGAAGGCTGTGATGGTCAGGTATCCACTTATTTTGGCTATACAGTGTACGTCCTCTGAAAATCTGGTGTCAAAACAGACCCAACTTTTCCACATTCCAGGAAAAACAGTGTCTTTAATACTGCTCCTTTGGAGTGTTTTTCCCAATGTCTCCGATATTGTTCCTTTATTTCGTTTCGTTATCCTTTCGTTGTACTCTGTGCAATGACAATAAAGGAATCTTATCTCTATTTATGTTTTTGTAACAGCAAAACACATAATGATTCTTTAATGTATCCATCCATCCATCCATCCATCCATCATCTATACTGCTTATCCATCAGGGTCATGGGGAAATCCCAGCTGACCTCAGGTGAGAGGCAGGGTACACAATGGGAAAGTTGCCAATCTGTCTTAGGCTTAACACAGAAACAAACAACTGTTCACACATATGGGCAATTTAGAGTAACCAGTTGATGCAATCTCCATGTCTTTGGACAGTGAGAGGAAGAGTGACCACCTGAAGGAAACCATGCAGGCACGGGGAGAACATAAAAACTCCACCCAGAAAGGTCCCAGTTGGCCGACAGGACTCTCTTTCTGTGAGGCAACAGCGCTAACCACTGCATCACCGTCTGCCCTTGATTTAAACAAATATGTTACTTTTGCCAGCTTTAAAGGAGAGGTTATCACGTTAGCCTATTATGTTCACAGCAATGCACAGACCTTAAAGGCATGCATACACAGGAATGTTCTTACTAATAGGGGGATAGGTGGAGTTGCTGCAGTTTTGCTCATCTGAACCATCTGTGCAGTCCTTCCAGCCATCACAGAGCCATTCATGGCGCAGGCATTCCCCTGTGCTGCAGGCAAACTGCTCCGGACTGCAGCCTCCTTAACAGAGTAAAATGAATCCGCAAACATGAAATGGAAATGTTATATATTTCTACTTTTTTCTTCTCTTTCGACTGCTCCTGTTAGGGGTCGCCACAGCGGATCGTTTTGTCTGCATGTTTGTTTTGGCAGAGCTTTTTACGCTGGATGCCCTTCCTGACGCAACCCTCCCCATTTATCCTGGCTTGGGACCGGCATGCAGAAATACACTAGAGTGCGCACCCCCTTGTGGCTGGGTCTTTGTACAGCACCCGGTATTCCCTGGCGGTCTCCCGTCCAAGTACTAACCAGGCCCGACCCTGCTTAGCTTCTGAGAACAAGCGAGATTGGGCATTCTCAGGGCGGCATGGCTGCGGAAATGTTATATATTTCTATAAATCTCTATAATTAATACGTTATAACTGATTAAAAATGGTATAGTTGTGTATTGTTTCATAATAATGTGGTGCTACTGTATATATGTTTATTTATATCCGGTATCTTGTCACCTGTTTTACAGAGTATACCATTTATAATGAGAATTGTTAAATGTTGTGTCTGCAGCCTAGTGACCAATGAATGAACCATCAAGTCTAAGCATATAGTCACAGTCCATATAATACTCACTCTCTGAGAGAGACATGAACTTATATGAGGCATAAAAGCCGCTGTCAGCCACACCTTCATCAGCCACAAACACCACACTCATCACAGGCCCAGTGGAGGTAAGTTCTGGAGGGAGGTCTGTGCCACAGAATCTATAGCAACAATTAGAGAAAGATTCACTGATTTTGATGTAGCAGAATAATCCAAGGTGGTTGGTATAAGTGGTCTGGGTAGCTAACATACAGTAACCATACCAGCAATGGTTGTGAGAAAAATCTACAGAATGATAAATAAGAAGTGAGACTGAATCTGATTTCTTTCTAGTCCAGCCTGCAGATTCATAGTGAAAACTGAAATGCACTCTAAATTTCATTTGGGCTGATATTTTTCACCTCGCTTTGCTGACACATCTGTAGCACAAGATCAGCACTGCTTGCGAAGCAGCATGTATTTTTCTCTTCACTCACCTGTGCTGGTGTTGGAAAGAGGAAATATGAAAGATAATCAACAGCTTAGAGAAGACATTCTTACCTGCCTAGGATATTGCTGTCTCCAGTGTTGCTACCATCATGAACCTCAACATAGTCAAACACACAGACATCTTGAGTCTCCAGGCTGAAGTTGTGGAAGGTCAATTGGATAACTTGCCCGTTCTCTGCAGATATATGCCACGTACACCGCTGAGAAAGTGCAGCAGAGATATATGGATAAGACTAATTAAGACCTGGACATTTAATGCGGCTTGTATTTGGATGGTTTTCTGATAAGCTTTTAAGTGCATGCATTTAGTCAAATGCATCTCCAGTTTCTAAATCAGCTAATTACATTCAAACACCATCTTCCAGTGTTGTTCCACCTTTTTTTCTGTTTTATGATCATTTAAAAAAAATCACTATTTTATGTAACAAATTTTTAAACAGTAATTTACGGGCATCATGTGTGTTACCTATTGAGAGGGACTTGGGTTTGATTTTCCCATTTACATACACCTTGCTTTCAATAACTTCAAGTTTATTTCTGAATTCAGAGTTGTATTTTAACCACTGATTAAGGTACTGTATTGTTTAATTATTTGTTCTCATCCTTAGTTTGCTGAAAGTGGCACTTGCCTGCTGGTGAGGATAAGTCTTTGGATGATTAGGACTGGACAGTGCTCCACTTGGACCTGTCTTTTCGCCTCCACAGTCTGAGCAGCAATACAGAAATTAGGAGAGACAGAATTGTTCATTTCAGGTGAAAGGCCAGCAATCCACTTTCCTACTACATAGGGCATAGTGAGTGAACCATGTACGAATTGGTGTGTGTTTTCAGAGCTCCTACCCTTGTGTTTGCGGCTGCAGTTGACCTCATCTGTCTGGTCCAGACAGTTTAGCTGGCTGTCACACACAGACGCAGGCAACAGGCAACGGCCGCTATCGCACATAAACTCCTCAGTAGAGCAGCTTTCTAACAGCAGACACCACACATACTAAGAATAGTTATCCAAAAGCGAGTCCCATGAGTATTGTTTTTTTTTTTCACTTTTTATTATTATTATTATTATTATTATTATTATTATTATGAAAATCTGTGACTAATAATCACACCTTTGTGCCTCTAGTCACCCTCATATGCAGCTATTGATTATTCTCTAAACGTAAAAGATTTATTGCACATCTAAGGGCCACATCTTTTAATTTTCTCCATTTCCAGGGAAATATTGCATATTTTGGACTGATGGAGTATAAAGTTCAGAGAGTACTTCCAGCATATAACACATTATTTCCATCACCATAAATTAGACTTACTTTGCCATGGATGTATGGCCTTGTACTGTGCAGTGAAGCCGTTACCACCAATACTGCTATCCGATCGGAATGAAACCCGTACAGTGCTGCTGTTAGTGTTCACAGTGGGTGGAGATACATTACCACAGAACCTAGGGGTGGAAGGACCTTAATCAAATTAATTGAATTTAAATTTATATTGATTTGTATTTGCTTAATTTCTGTGTTGGTTTTAATATTATATTATTAGTTGTATACACATTAGTCATATATTTGGAGCTCACTACTCTTCTACAATATGTATACCATAAAGTACACGACAAACAGTACTACGTGTGTTGCAAGGATCTTCAGTATGAGTATATTGTGAATATCAGTCCTGGGATAAGCGCATTCCAGTGTTTATGTTTATAGCAGCAGTTCTTGAGATTTTTGGCCTAAACAGTTTTTGATAATCTTATGAAGACAAGCAAGACTGACCTGGTGACTGTGGTTGTATACTCTCCTTCTTCTCTAAGCTCCAGCCAATCACAAAGGCATGGCACTGGTCCCTCAATGGCCAGGGAGGAGATGTAGAGCTGGACCAGAGATGGAGGAGACATCCTGATCACCCACACACACATGGAGTTAGGAGGGTATAGGCCTGGATGGTTGGGGGAGCTGATAGTTCCCTCTGATTCAGTCAGGACCCCTCCACATTCTGGAAGAGGGGAGGTTCAAATGACAGGAGCGACTGAACATTTAATTATCCTGAAAATGACAAGTCTTATGTTTGTCAAATAAAACATTAAAAACAGCAAATACTGTATGTGCTTGTAGATGGGATGGGCTCGTGCTCAACTGTGTGTGGTATGGGTGAGCTGAATTCAGGAAGGGGAAGAGTGGGATTTGGGACAAGACTTTGCTGAACGCTGTCTCCGCTCCAGGAGTTTAGAGACAGCACTCTTCCCTCAGCAGGGTGTCCATTCATATCTGTGAAATGGACATAAATCAAAGTAACTTTTTTTAACTTCAAAGTAATAAAAAAAATTTTTTAAAAACCCTATACAAACACATCTCTGCACAGCCAAACAGCTTTGCATTACTATAGATCTAAATCAACAAATTACTAGTTGTAAGTCATTTTTGTTGAATTCTATTGATATAATTGCTTTACAATTGTTGAATCTTCACTGTTTGTATACGATAAGTCACTATACAGTCTACACAACTGGAACAGTTGCTACAGAGGATTTGATTTTAAAAAATTATATACATCAGGATTTCTGCAATGTACAGTAAACACCATAAGAATCAGTAATTACCTGGTCCACTTAAAGTACTATTGGCTTAACTTTAAATTGAAAATCGATGTTGTGTTTCCAAAAGAAATCATTTTTGCAATCAGAGTACGAGTGCTGCTTACTCACATATGAGAACAAGTGTGAGTGTGAGTCCCAGGACAGCCAACAGTAACAGCGCAGCTCCTGAAAACATCAGTGTTCCCCATCTACACCGCTGTCTCCTCACACACCCCACACACAGACCAAACACCCTGCCACCTCCTGCAATGCCACAGACGGCAAAGCGGGCAAGTAAGAACAGTGAGGGCAGATACTAACTCATAGGCTAGAAGGTGGTAATATAAAACAGGGTGGTACAGTAATGATCTCAGCCGAGAACTGCTGCCATCTTACAGCAACTGTCCTGATTTGCTCTCCATACAAGGGGACTTTAAAAACATCACAAGAGAAGGAAAGCAAATGGATGAAGTCACAAGCAGAAGAAAGCACCTGCTCAAAAAGCAGCATCTGAAGATAAACGTCAGAAGCACAGGTTCAAACAAGCCGACACAGAAGAAGGAAGAGGAGGGGCAAAAGTGCAAAAAGTTAAACAGAACCTTTTTTTTTTTTTTTTTTTTTCAAAAAGAAGGAGAGAGGACGATAAAGAGCCACTTTTTTTTTAGCTTGAAAAAAATTGTGGTCTTTGAATACATACATTTTTTTTTCCTCCTTATAACTCTGAATGTTTTATAAAAATATATTTTGCCAATATCTCTGGCAGGTACATTTAAAATCGGCGCTTTCACCTGAAACCAAAAGGTGGTCCATATTACCACCTTCTGCCCTACTAAATCTATTAATCGTGGTCAAAACCTTTTGAGATCTGAATCAGAAGTGTCAGAGCAGATAAACAGCAAATCCTACAAATCAGTATTATACCCGAGACAATATCATTGCATTTCCTGGTCATATACTGTAAGGTACAAACGTTTTGGTTTTTTTTGGCTCATATTGTATTCTTTCTGATCCTCTGTAATTATTCATGAAATCTTTCTGCTTTGCTCTTGGGCATATTTTCATGATCTTCCATTGGTAGTGACAAATGTTTCAGTTTTAACTAAGTTCAGTTAATTTAGCACGTATCAATATATAGGCTAATGTTTGTGTGGGGAAAGCTAGTCATTGATTTTGATTTTGATGGGTCAGTGACAGGTTTTAAAATCACATCCAAACCCTCTGTGGTCTATATGGAGGAAAAGCTTTAATAATTCTTAGCGGTCACAATATACCGTAGCTTTAGTGCACGGACTTATTTTTGTTTTGACGTTTTAATACTGGACAATCACATTTTACAATGAATGAAAATTAAAAATAAATGTAAGTAACTGTTTCATTCTGAATGTACAGTATTTTAAGGGGACTGTGGGGACAGACTCGGTAGAATATAATGTTGAGCCCTTAATTGTTTGAAATATTTCATTGTATATGGAACTACAAAAATTGATGTCTAGAAATGTTTCGAATGATTTTTTTACAGAAAAAATAAGATGCGTCATGTGCACTATGCTTTACGAATTTCTGATAAAACATACTAAACGATACTTACGAGTTGTAGGACTGTCCATGGGTTCTGGGGATATGGCAACCTTAAATACTTCTTTGATTTCATCATGCTCATGGTCTGGCTCAAATACTGGATTGCAAAATACATTCTGGGAAGGTTAAAAGGCAAAGATCACTGTGACAACCGTTTTCTGTTCTGAGATGTAGCTTTTTATATTTAACATCTTAACTTCTTTTTTTTTTTTAATATTTTAACTTTTTATAATCACCTTTTTTCTTATCAGAGGTTTTGTCGTCTTACCTTGTACAAATCTGAATCATGAATGGATTTTTCAGGGTCTGTCATTTTCCCAATCCAATAAGAATTTGGACCTTATTTGTGGCCGCTTTTAGTAGAAATAGAACGCAATGTGCAGGAGGGAATGAAGATGCATGTATTGGTTAGAGCAGATATCAGGTATTAGAGAAGATGTAGGGAGTCATGCAGTTTTTCAGTAGTTGAAATGATTACTCACCATGCTAAAGTTGTTCCTGTTTTGGTGTGGGTGAGAACCCAGAGTCCTCCTCTGAATTTTTTACAGAGAGCCAAGTCAGCTGAGAGGACTGAGCAGGGCAAGACGAAGGAGGGGATTTAGGGTCATTTGGGGCACTTACATTCCTACTAATGAGTCTAATCTTTGCATCTCTCTCTCTCTCTCTCTCTCTCTCTCTCTCTCTCTCACACACACACACACACAAAGCAGTTGAAATAGCACTTGACCATTTTTTTTTTTTTTACTAAGGTATTTTTTTTTTTCTTACTGATCTAACCTTCATCTAGTTTCATTCTTAGTTCCTGACCTATTGATCTAACATAAGGATATGTTTTTAAAAAGCACCGTATCACAAACTGTGCAGAAACTGTTTTTTGTAAAGTGAAAGTGATAATGTAACATTTTAGGGTTTTTTTCCCCCCCAAGAGTTGTTTAAATATTTATTTCTGCATTTCTGATAATACTATGTTGCTCAATCACAGTGTGTTTGTTTTTTGTTTTTTTTCCAAGAAGTTAATGTGCAATCACTTATCAAACATACTTGTATACAGATCTCTGTCAGTGCAGTTCACAGCTGACACGGAGGGTTTAATGATCAGGTTCATGATGCACTTCACCACTGCTTGTCTTTTAAGTTTTGCTCTTTATATTTCCATTGCTAAAGGTAAGTGAGGCATTTATACAAAACTATTGGTGCTAGAAAGACTTGTGAATGTCTGGAGACCTTATTTATTTATTTATTTATTTATTTAATTAATTTTGCATTGTTTATTGCAAATAGGCGTCACAAAACTGTATCTGATGACAAATGCAACATACTGATTCTCAAATTTATGATGCAAGTTAAAATTGGTGACATTTTCAAATTTTTCACCCATTAACCACCCATTATAATCCAGTATTATAAACTCCTTAACAATATAAATAAATCTTAATATCTGATTACTTTCAGTTCATGCAGAAGACTATGACTACAACTATGACTATAACGATCAAAAGTGCAATATGACAGAATCCATTACTGGAGGAACAGTAAAATACTCCAAAGATGGTGCTGTGGGGAGTGAGGTAACCTACAACTGCGAAGATGGATTTAAGCCCTACCCAATCTTTAAAAAGACATGCAACTCTAAAGGAAAATGGGAGCCTGAAATATCCAGGGTGATATGTGAAGGTCAGATGGCTAACACTTTTGCTGGTTACATTTACAATTTTTTGCAATGTTTCTGAAAAGAAAAACATTCTTACATGCATCGATGGCTTATTTTTAGAAGAATCAGATTACGATGATATTGAGGAACCCCAAAAGAACTGTTCTGTGGCTGAGATCATAAAAGGAGGCAGTGTTTCCTACTCTAATGAAGGCTTGGAAGGCAGCGTGCTGACGTACCACTGTAAGTTTGGATACTACCCTTTTCCGGTCAGAACGAGAGTTTGTAACTCGGGAGGAGAGTGGTCAATCATGAATCTGCCTAATGGCAAGACGGTGTCTACTGCGACATGCAAAGGTAAACATTTAATATGTCTTATAGGTTAAGAACTGGAAAATCCAAATAAGAATTATGAATGGATTTGATGGGTAACTCTTTAAATCTTTCGTAACATTTCAGACATTCTATGCCCAGCACAGCTTCAGCTGGATAATGGACAGTTTTGGCCCAAAAAACAGTGGTTTAAAATTCAAGAAATGCAAGAATTCTCGTGCAGGGAGGGTTCAACCTTGTCAGGTTCAGCCAAGCGGAACTGCACTGAATGGGGTCACTGGACTGGTACTCTTCCAGTGTGCATTGATCAAAGTAAGCACCCACTAGCTCTTAAATTTATAATGAATACAAGACAAAGTGAAGTACAGTCATGTAGATACTCTTTTCTTAATGGCATTATGTAGAAACAAATCATTTAGAAAAATCTATTTAAATCAAGCAACATACAGTAGTATACTGTGGTTTTTAATAGAAACTTAATTAAGCCATACATGAATATAATGGTTCACACAGGTTTAAGGTATAAGATGCATAACCGCCATGCATACAAGTCATTTTCTCAATAATTCTGTTGACAATTCTGAGTTTAGAGACTTTGAGAGTTTGTTTGTACCAATCCTTCAAATTGTCATGAATATATCCATCCTTCTATTATCTATACCACTTATCTGTTAAAGGTCGTAGGGAAGCAGGAGAGGTGAGGTACACCAGGGGCAGGTCGGCAATTTATGGCAAGACTGACATTGAGAAAAACAACCATTTGCACTCACGTTCACACTCACATTCACACCTAGTTTAGAGTACATGCATTTATACAATAGATTAAAGGTATATGGATCGGTATTATAATGCCTACGGTTTTTGATTGAGATCTTCAGCAAGCACATACGAATATGATATTTATGTGTCTGCACACTTTTTTCTCCCTCTAGTGTACATGTGGGAACTGTGACTTGATTTTGGTTGTGATGGGACTATGATCCGATTCCAAATGTGATATGAGGTTACGCTGAGCACCTTTTATTTTCCAGCTGATGGCTGCCGAGATCCAGGGATTCCTCCTGGAGCCATACGCTCTGGAGACCGTTTTCAGATCGGTGACCAACTGAAATACCGCTGCCAGTCAGGCATGGATTTACTGGGGCCTGAAGTAAGAGTGTGTCTGGATTCAAAAGAATGGAGTGGACCTGAGCCACGCTGCCAGGGTACACAAATTCAACCATTTTTTAAAATTAATATTACATTTCTTTTATTTCACAATACATGAAATTATAGTAAGAAGTAAAGTATAAACTCTTCTACACTAATTACCAGGTTGCCAGAAACTTATCTTGTAACCTGTTTAGCATACTGTAAGTCAATCAAGGAAGTTCTATAGCTGTCTTAACTTTTTTGTACTAGCAAATACAGACAAATCACAATCACTCTATTGCTTTAAAAGTGCATTTAAAGAATAATGAACTATGTTTTTCCAGCGCCCTATATATTTGATTTACCAGAAAGTGTGGCTCAGGCCATGGATGGTTCTCTGTCTGCAGTAATAGATGTTTCATCCCCTGATTTCAAAAAGAAAGGTAAGAACAGTGCACACAAATTCATTCCCATATATTGCAATTGGAAAAGTTCTTAACAGTGAAAGGTATGGTTTGGATGACACTGAGTGAGATAAACATTGATCACTTGTAACTGTTTTACGAATGTGTGCAGGAAATTCAAACATTATTTTCATTTAATTTGATTAAATACTTTCATGAGGTCTGAAAAGGTATAATTGAAATGTACCAGTGGAATCTGAACTTAAAAAATATTAAAAATAGAATTTTAATAGTGTCAGCAGCTATAGTAGTAGTGGTAGTAGCATTTTCAAAATGTTTATACTGTATACAGTTATGGTCAGAATGTTACATACCATCGGATTATTAATTCAGTGTTGTTGAAAGTTCCAAAATGTCTTTTAATTTGTCAAGGCCAAGGCCTTATAACTTCATGATATTGATCATGACTGACTCTAGCTGGTAGCTTCTCTGTGCACAACATAACAAGGGTTTGAATGGGAGGGGTAGCATCTTAGTTTGGGTCTTCTTCTAGACCCTGGAAATTACCTTCAGCTGAGAGGAAATTGGTTTGGATGGTCAGGAACCATCGAGGCACAGGCCTGACATGAACTGGAAGCTGATGGAACACTGTCTACAGTCAAGAGAGTTTTACATCACCATGGACTGAGAGGCTGCTGTCCATGGAAAAAGCCTCTTCCCCACCTTCAAGCTAGAATACAGTTTGCAGCTGACCATATAGACCAAAAAAAGCCTTCTGAAGGAAAGTTTTATGGTCATATGAGACAAAGATTTGAGATGTTTGGCCGCAATGACCAGAGGTACAGAGGAACACTTTTTTGCGCCAGTTTCACTGGAAGCAAAAAAGCCAAATATTGCCACGACATTCATGCCCATGATGGCTGTATGTAAACTTCTGACCACAACTGTATGCATGTGTTCTATGATGTAAATTCCTTCCTCAGAACATTTCTTCCCACCTAACCTGACTAGGGCCAAGTTATGGGAGAACCTTGAAAGTGGCAGACGGTCGACTCAACATTTTTATCCTAATAGACACATCAGGAAGCATTCAGCAGGATCAATTTGAGAGGGCAAAGCAGGCCACTGCTAGCCTTATACGCAAGGTTTGTATTGATTTACGGTAAGTTTTATTCTCTCCTGGATTCCTCATGATCTCATATTATTTAGATCATTAAAGTTTGACTAATTGTCCTCAGCATGCCTAATTATTCATATTCCTCTCTTTCAAGTTAAACCTTTTTTTTTTTTTTTTTTTTTTTTTTAAATGCAGTTGAGCAGCTATGATGTCGAAATGAAGTTTGATATCATTTCCTATGCCAGTAAGCCCCGAGATATTATAACAGTTTTGGAAGACTTTAGTGACAACACGGATAAGGTCTTGGAGAAACTGAATTCTTTTAATCAAGCAGGTATGTCAAAGAGGTATTTAGACAGTGCCATTTTGCCAAGCAGCAATTTTACAGGCTTTTAACATCATTATTCTTTTTTGCACAGAACATGGGAAAAAGATTGGTACCAATCTCTATAAAGCCCTCACATCTGTACATGACAGACTTGCGTTCCTCAAGTCAAATAAAAAAAGTCACTTCAATGAGACTCAGAATGTCATTCTCATCGAGACTGATGGTAATCAATATTTAATAGATCACAATCCTCTTAAAAGTTATTATTATTATTATTATTATTATTTTTACTTCCCTAGGCTACTCCAACATGGGAGGCGACCCACAATATGTTCTGAATTTGATCCGTGATCTCTTGGGCTACAAAAGAACATCTATAGATAACTCACACGAGGAGCTTCTTGGTTTGCATGATTGACAATTTAAACTTACTGCTTTAATTTGATCAATTACATTTTTGTTCATGATAAAGTAATCCCCTTCAATTTGTGTGTATATATATA
>JAOVYU010000063.1:18102927-18118365 GCA_025674565.1 Synodontis membranacea | reverse complement strand
CACAGGACATGCACACACACACACACACACTCACACACACAGACACACACACACACACACACACACACACACACACAATGACTGTTTGTACCAATAGTAATGATGCATTCTAATCCTCTGCAGGAGATTCCGGAGGTTCTCTCTTCCTTCGTAAGGGAATGCGTTATTTCCAGGTTAGTAATTTGACACTGAACTTTGTAGGTTTGAAATATCTCAAGTATTTCTAATGCCGCAGTTAAATAGGTTCAGTTTTCATCGATCTATTATTCATTCCTTTATCCTCTAGGTGGGAGTCGTGAGTTGGGGCACTGTGTTAGAGTGCGATTCGACTACAGCGAAAGTTCCTGAGCCACCTACGGACGCCCGTGATTTCCACATCAGCCTGTTCTCCATTATGCCTTGGCTTAAAGAGCATCTGGGCAAAGATCTGGAGTTCCTGCCATGAGAAAACTTGACCATTAACCATTAGAAAAATTGATTTGAAAGTCGGACAGAAAATTTAAATACATAATTTTTTTTAATATGCCATATAAGATCATAAGTCCTAAGCGAAGTAAATTTGCAAATGTTTTATTTTGTAATGTAGCTAAAGTACTAATTTAAATGTGTTGTTCCTTGATTTCTATTCTATAATTATTTGAACTTTTTAACATCACATAAAATTTCTTATATAAGAATTAGTGGCTATTTTTTGTGTACTTACGATATGTGTATTCTCTTTTGCCTTTTGCTTTTGAATTTTGGTGCATATTTGAGAATCCAGCCTTCCTAGCATGACGTCTCTTCAGACACTTAAATGTTGGTCATATATTAAACCGTGGTTCTATGAAACCCGTAATAACAAGAAGTACAATGATGCATCGTGACACAATGCATCATGATCCAAAAATCCAAAAGTGATTCAACAGCTGCGTAAATTGGGCATTTTAACCAACCTTGGAGCTTTATTTCTGGTACGGACCTCATCAATCGAGCATTTTCCCCCAAGTCACGCACTTTGTTTCTTCAATCAAGATATTTGGGGAATTAGTCAGTTGATTTTTTTTTTTTTTTTTTTTTTTTTTTAAAGATATGGTGAATCTATAGTGAACTTTGTTTACAACATTAAACCTCTGTTTGAAAAGAAAAATGTGAAGTTTTACACATACAAAAGTGCCATTATTTGCCATTATTTATGACTCAGAAATCAAGAAGTCTCTTCATTTATCATTTCTCTTCATTCAGTTATTGTTCAGACTAATCTAAGAACTGAATCAAATCAAATTCCTGTAGCCAGCATCAGGAATCGAATCAAATCCAGAGTCTGTTATTACACTCTCACACTATTCATAACCCATTTTATGCACATGCATGTTCATTCCATCCAACGAAATCATGGCGTCATAATGCATCTTTTTCCATAGATAATGCTGTTAACTTTCCCAGTTACACGTTTGCTGGTTTCAGGATCAGACCATTGCTGTTCCGAATGAGCAGTACTAAAGGGTGCATACTGTATGGCAACAAGGAATGCTCTGTAGGCTCACTTTCATGGAATGCTGTAAGGACAAATTATTAATTTACAAAACTGGGGGGATGGCAGGGCCCTCGGATTAACCATAAGGTCACCTCAGTGTCATGACCACCAACGCATACAAAGTTAGCTTATTGCTAGATTATGCAGTTTGCCCACACTCACTAAAGTGGAACAAAAAAAGAAAGAAAGAAAGAAAGAAAAGAAAAAAACAGCTTGGCCATTTCAGTTTGGCATCTTACTTAATCTCATAAGGAGGAGACTTATGGGAATCCAGCACAAGTGGGAGATCCTACACTGTGCTCTTGGAAGATGAACACATAAGTGAGCCTCAAGAGAGATGCCATCTTGATGAATGCAGAACTTTTAATCTGGCTGACCGAACTTAAAAGACCAGTCAAAGCCTCGCAAGCAAAATCAATATATAAACAATACATGGAGAAATCAGGGCTTTTTATAATATATAATCTTTATTTCAGTTTCTTTGATACTTTTTTAATGTGGAATGTTGCACTATAGGCTGGCCAGCATGTCCTCAGACAGAATGCACTTTTGTCAAATCAACTAGAAAGCGATCAGTGTAACCCCATACATTTCAACGTTGTATTAACATAGACTATCAGTTAGGAAAATGTACACTTGGTGACTTAAATAATGCTAGAACATCACAATATAATAATAAAAAAAAAAAAAACGGGAAAAATACAAAATTACAGAACAACTTTACATGTATGAAGCTGATGCTGAAATCAGAGCAATGAGAATTAAAACCCATTTGGTAATGGACACTTTTCTCCATGACTCACTCGGCACAAGGCTGAGTTTGGAATTGCCTTTCATTTACAGGGAGCCTTTGGTAAACTAAACCCTTCCTGATCTTTAAAATAAGTATATAATAATTTGTTTTACACCAAGGAGATTCACTACTGGCTGGTAAAGGACACACGTAGGTCAAGAACACTTGTCTATTTAAAGGTAGGACGTTTCAAGCATTCCAAGGTTCCATTGTAGTTCCATTTTTTACATCATTTATATATATTTCTATTTTTTTTTTTTTTTACTTTTTTTTTTTTTTATATATATATATATAGATACTTAAGGGTAACCACAAATGCCTCACCAAGCTTAAACCCCAGCTAGTGAATATCAACAGAAAGAGAGATCAGAGCGCGTGTGTTATTTGGGCAAAAACATGCCTACAAAAGCGGGCAACAGGACTCTATGAATGGAGTTTCATTAAGCACACACAACAATGCAGGTGCAACATGACAAAATAGTAGCCTGAGATTGTCATTAAGAGGCTGATAGTCTCAGGAACTACTGACACTGAGACGGACACTGCAGCCGAAGTGCATTATAAGGCATGTGGAGTGACATGAACCCTCTCCCAGTTAGACAGAACAAATGAACTGTTTTTAAAATCCTAGCCTTATGTTTGAACGAAGGATTGAGAACGAAAGAAAACAGCGACAGATGAAACAGCACAGCTAATACTGTACCAGACCCAACATGTGCATTACATGATTATGAGGCTCAAACAATTCAGTGGTAAAATGATAGCTTTTCATAGTGTGACAAAGCTAGAAATTCCACTTAAAGGGGTGGTGAAGGAGTGAAGTCATGCATCAAAACATAAACTGTCAGTTTTCTTTTGGTCGGAAGAGATGGTGGAGTGGTGGCTGGGGGCATTCTTGAGGCCGAGGCTGGCCAAGTTAATGCACTTCTTAAATATAAAGCCATTACAAGTGGAGTCAGTGGTTATGTTGCAACACTCTGTGTCAGTTTTGGCAAAGGAGCATTGCATTATTTACTCCTGTCTCGGGCTGCCCCAATTCAGTAAACGGAAAACCAAACGTTGTGGATCATCATCCAAACGATCGTGATAAGAAGTCGTCTCTAATTTCGTTGCATGTTGCTCATCAGATCACGAACGCAACATTCAGATTAATTATAGCTAGATTACTGACTGCATGTAAAAAAGTAAAAAAAAAAAAAAAAAAAAAAAAAAAGATGCTCGGAGAATTTAAACTGTACATCACAGATGGAATAGTACTGAGCAGCAAACCATGAGTTAATCTAACCTGCGCTCTACACTTTACTCATGCAGCCTGAAGCATTGTCAAGGAGGATTGGAAAAGCATCAGCAGCAGAGCATCACCTTTCCTTTAGTGGTTCTCAAAATAAAGTTTATAACGTTTTGAAATTAATTAAGCAGGATAGACATCATTGAAGATTCAACACAAAATGAGAAACTTCACAGACCTTTCACACACACACACACACACACACACACACACACACGGTCACTGTAGAGCTAAAGCAAAGTTTTTTTCTACACATTTATACAGAACACATGGAACAAAAAAATATCCCAAACATTCTTTGGCAAAGAGCAGTTTCAAACAACCAGGTCACTTCAATTTGTTAACATGTAAATAAGCGAATGGCAATAACACACAGGTTGGATGATGGAGTAGCGGCCATCCTCCATCACAAAGTAACTGCAGTAAGCCACTTGGCAAAATCATAGTACGGAGAAGCATGACATCACTTCCTTCCCGTAGGCTCCCTGCCAGATAAGCTCAGCAGTTCCTTTTCCTAATGTTTCCTGTGAAGATACTGAGAGAGTATGGCACTTCCTGTGAGGTCACAGACGGAATCAAATGTTTCCCGTGAAGTCAAAGCGAGATGAGGCCCTCCCTCTGACATCACCGGAGAACGTGGCTTGTCCAAGCACAAAAAAGAATCCCCACACAAGCATAGAAAACCTTCTTCACCCTTGTCATTATACCTCAGTTAAGTTCAAGTGCAGGCAAAAAAATAAATAAATAGGACAGCCCCGTGTGGGCTTTTGTGGCCGTGCAGAAGGGGAGTGAGACATCAGTTGCTGGACATATGAACAATGGCTGACCCACACTCTGTGTACCCTCCTGGCTCTGGCACTACCCATCAAAAAGAAGATTCATATCCAGCAACATTTCATATTCTACAAGAAAAACGTAAAGAAAAAAAAAGTAGTAGTCCAGTGCTTGAGAAAAGGTATAGTCCATCCGCCCAACTGGTTGAAGCAAAGCATACCTACCGGTGGACCGGCTTTTTTCTGCGCTTACCACACCTCACAGCGATGGCCTGAGTTCATGGGTGAGCCTTTTGCACACTCGAAATGCTGCGCAAATTCAGGAGAGTTAGACAGTGTGCCAATGACACGGTATTTGGGTGGACTGTGAGGATCTGTCATTAAGCCCTCGTGAGCACTCTCTGGTGTCCGTACAGAGCACCAAACCTGTACAGATGAACAAAACGTTGGTATTTACATGTTGTGCTTGCAGATGAGTGCAAAGGTTTGCATCCCTCTTGGGGAAAAAAAAACAAAAAAAACACAGATACACTCACCATACACCACCAAAAGAAGCACCTGTACACAGTCGTACAGTTATCCAGTCACCTGATTATGAGACAGCAGTGCAATGCACAACATCATGAAGAAACACTGGCGGGTCTTTTACTGGTCATTAATATTTCACCCCATTTTGATGTTGGATGTGGAAATTAACGGAAGCTCCTGACCTCCATCTGCATGCTTTTATGCACTGCTACCATATTATCAGCTTCTGGATATTTGTATGAATGTGAAGAGGTAAAGGTGTTCCTATTAAAGTAGCTGGCGAGTTTATATCAAGAAAATTTTTGTGTTAGGTTTTTTTTTTTCTTAATTTATTTTGCTTCTTGGAATATTGCGGATAAATTGTAAAATCCCCCCCCCTTCCCCCCAAAATCAATAATCATATGAATTTTCTCCACTTGTTTACATTTATTACCCATTTTCTTGGCCCTGAGACCTGAGTTTTGCCTCGATGTACTCAATATATGATTTTCGTGCTTTTCATAATTTTTCTTAGAGAAATTATACCAAGTTAAACTTTCACTAAACATGGGCTCTCTCGTCACTGTTCATATACGTCTTCGATATTAGTCACAAACAGCCAGTGGAATAAAAAAAAAAATAAAAAAAAAAAACACACAGCTTGCAGATAAAACCTCCTACCTTATTACATAAACCACGGAATAAATGCAAAATTCCCATTAACTAATGTCAGACTGATAATAATAAAAATGATCGCATTATGGAGCACTACTGCATCTTGCTTTTATTGACTAGAAAACACATACTGTACTGTAAACTCTAACATGGAGCTTATCACCATCTAGCGCTGTAAAACTGGTCTCATACCTGAGCAAACCCCACAAAGAAGAGCTGGTCATTGGTCAGATTGACTGCTGGCAGTCTTTTCTCCTTCCCGTTCCTCTTTACCCATGACCTATAAGCCTGCAAACCAAAATCTCAAAATTACCTACATATCTCTAGGTGTGAATGTGTGTGTATATTTCAAAATCTCAAAGATCACAGAGAATAACCTAAGAATTTCAAAGGTTAATACAATTCCTAAAAATACAAAAAAAAAAAAAAGCTAATTTATTTCTCAGTTATTTGGCAGTCTAGCACAATTGCATATCTTACCAATTAGGTTGCCTGTTATTAGATCAAATACTATAAAACCATAGACAAAATGTTTAAATATGTATTCAGGCATCTTTAACAGTGAATAAACTGAGCAGAAGAAGGAACTTGCATGATAGGCAGCCTTTAAGCCTCCATTGTCTGCAATGTTCTCTCCCAAGGTCTGTTTGCCATTTATGTGTTCTCCATTGATGGTGTACTGGGAGTACTGATCCACCATGCACTCTGTGCGGTTTTTAAAAGCCTCTACTGAAGAGTTCTGCCACCATGGCCTAAGGTTCCCATCCTTATCATACTCTCTGCCTGCACAAAGCAAAAATATAAATATCAGTAATGATGTGCGTATGTATGCATGTCTGTGTGTGTGTGTGTGTGCGTGCATCTACTTACCCTGGTCATCAAAAGCGTGAGTAAGCTCATGTCCCATGACCACACCAATGCCCCCAAAGTTTAATGCTCTGTGAGACAGAACGATACACACGCTCAATCGCCACATGCCCATTACAACTGAGAGATAATATCTCTTACCAAGTCAACCAGCACACTTACTTGGGATGGTCCTGGGCATAGAACGGTGCTTGTAGGATTCCAGCAGGAAACACAATGCCGTTTTTGGTGGGCATGTAGTATGCGTTTACTGTAGGAGGAGTCATGCTCCATCTGAAGGGGGGACAGAGAGAGAGAGAGAGAGAGAGAGAGAGAGAGAGATGGAGGGTTAAGAGATCAAAGAGGCAGAAACTGTAATCAGAAAAACGACTCCTTTACAACTAAGCAGAAAAACTCACTGGTCTTTGTTTGGAGGTTTGCGCAGCTGGTCTGCCATCACTCTGGCTGAGAAGTTGTAGAAGTTGAGCATATTCTGGAAAAAGTTGTCCTCTGAGACATCATACTGGAAGAACAGAAAGTCTAAAATAAATACATTTCATTCACACACCACCATCTCTCTAAAGATTCACCTCAATGATATTATCTGGAGCTGGTGATTTGTTTCCTTACCCCATCATATACTTCATCCAGCTCCTTGGGGTCCAGGATGAAGTCTGGAAAACCGATCATGTCATAGATGGCATCAGCCTGGGGAAAAAAAAATGGCATTTATCTTGACAAACTATGTTATTTGACATAATAATAAAAACATACAGTCAGATCCATAAATATTTAAGCTGTCTATCACAGTACTGAAATTATACAATAATTTAATAATTGCAATCTAATAATTTGAGGGTATGTAAACACAAATCAGGTGAACAGTGTAGGAATTACAGCCCTTTTATATGCGGTGTAACATTAGCTGATGGCAAAAATGAAAACCTGCAACAAGAAACTGAAAGCAGGAACTGAAAAGAGCTGCAGTAAAGCCTTGGCAGAACATTACCAGAGGGAAAAAAATGCAATTTCTGGTGACGTCTATAGGTTCCAGACTTCAGCAATTGATTTCAAAGGATTTTTAACCAAGTATTAAACATGATGGATCAACATACAATTATGTTAGTTTGTACAATTACTTTGGAGGTGCATAAGAATGCTGTGATTCCCTACACCATTCACTCGATTTGGCTGTAAATACCCTTAAAAATTAAGAGTGAAAGCCTGCCCTTCAGTTCATATTCATTATTTAATTAAAATGCCATGGGAGGTAGTTAAAACAACACTTAATCTGTCCAAATTTCCCAAGAAGTATGGGCCAGTCTGTACAGTATGTGAGAATCAAAGTTTAAAAATTCTATAAAGAAGGAAAAGCAAATAAATAAAAATGAGAGTTTTCCCCAAATATCAGGAAAATTGCTCTGAAAAGTCCACAAGAACCAAGAAGGATAGAAAAACTATAATATTTTCTGTTCTATTTAATATCCACATGCAACCTTCATCAAACCGAGCCCTGAATGTGGGGTTTTTTTGGGGGGGGTGGGGGTGGGGGGGGCTGCCAGCTTGTGTTCCCTCACCTTGTCCTTGGCAGCTTGTCGTGTCTGATCATCCATCCAACTGAGGTTATCCAAAGCATCTTTAAAAGCAGTTCGGATCTCGTTGATCATACCCTCGGCCTGCAGGAAGACAAACGTCGTTCTGGTTCTAAAACGCCTCATAGCTGCGAGTGCTGACGCAGGAGCATGCACATTTGTATGAACAAATAGACTTCTCTGATACATGGTGTAGATGAACATACAAATATAGAGCGTATGGTGTAGTTCACACTACAGCCACATAGTGGTGTCAAAGAGTCACTAATGATAATGTGAAAGACGATGGAAATGACATCATTGATGATTATCTTATCCACTTGGTGCAGTTTAATGTTTAGTGATAAATACAGACTGGAGCCTGTACGAAACTCACAATCTCTTTGCTGTGTTTGTCAAAGGTGGCTTTAACAAACAGCGCACCCAGAGCAAAACCCAGAGTGTCGTCTGTGTTTCCGATGCAGGTCTGCCATCGAGGAGTACATGACTGTAAACACGCAGGAAAGACAGAGATAAAGGAAATTCATCTTTAGTACCTAGTTAAGACACACACACACACACACAGCTTGTCAGTCAGTCTCAACTGATGCAAAACCTGACTGGGTCATCTGTATTCACCTTTTTGGTGCCGTATAGACTCTCCAGTAGTTTGTCCTGGGCATTTTCGAAGCGCTGGTCAAGGCTGGATGCTCCTTTTTGCACCAGATTCCAAATCATGTAGTTATTCAGCAAACTACAGCAAGAAGAAATGGACACCGAGTGAGTGTGTGTGTGTGTGAGCAAGACTGCAGACAGAGACGAGATCGGAAAGGGTGAAGATTTTGTACCGTAGTGCATACTGTGCATTTATTCCACAGACTGCCTGAGAAAAACTACAAAGGAAGTGAAGGATTTCATAAACCCGTATGTATAAATTTAACTCGACAAGCATAGTGATATTAGAGAGTAGACAGGAGTGAAATGATTAAAAGTGGAATGTGTTTCAACCTCGTCTCTATCCACCACATCTTCGACGTGCGAGATTATCACAAGAAGATCTTACATGTTTCCCTGTACTGAGGAGGAAGGGAAAAACAGAAATGCTATTGCATAAACAAAACAGATGATCGAGATCCAGAGTTGTTTCTTACCAGCACTGAGTTTTCATATATTGAGGCAATACATTAAAGAGTGCTCAGATTTTACCATAAATCATTGCATCTGAATAAAGTAATCATGTTGAAAGGACAACTTACAATGAAGCAAAGCTTAATTTAGAAATATGTCAGGTCTTTTTCAGAAATGTTTATAGAATTCATGTATGTCTGTCTGTTTGTCTGACTGTAAGCTGGATTGTGAAAAACGTACTAATCTGATTTCCATGAAACTTGGTGGAAAGGTGTAGCATGGGCTGCAGAAGAACGCACTAGATTATGGAGTGGATCCTTAGTTCGGCCTTGGTGGAAATCCCTCAGCAATGGAACACATCTTAAAACCCAGTAGATGGCAGTAAATTTCAACAGTGACAAAACATAGCCAATGTAGAAATACAACCATGCCATTGGAAATATATCCAGACATATAAAGCGGTTGCAGATTTGCAGATCATAGAAAAGTCAATTATTGTTTTTTTTGCAGAGGTTGGCGCTCTCTGAATGCCCTTCTACTAAGTTTTGGGTTTGTTACTTTTTACACCTCAGTGCAGTTAAAAAAAACATTATCGGTTATAATTGAACATATACTACAGAGGCAGTAGATTAGAGCTGCAAAACCTTACCAAAAAAACTTTTTAATGAAATGAGTTTAATTATCAGCTAGTTGGCCTATGATATGAAGCACACACTACTCTTCACTACTTTTAATATAACACAAGTTTCTACCCAGCTTTCAGCACACGACAATGGTGCTGGGAAAAAGGAAGCAAAAATGAGCTCATTAACCAAGTATTTCAGTAATCAAGATATCCGTAGGGTATCTGCCTTTATTTTTACCACTTTACTGGCCTTTTTCAAAAATAAACAGGTCTGAATCTGAACCACAGGCAGTGACCGCGACCACTCGTCACACTAGTTAAACAATGTGTGAAACCAAGAGAAATGATCTGATAGATATTGGAATTAGTGATGTTATTTCATAAAACTTAGTTGACTTGTATAGTAGTATTAGCTGATAAAAATGCTCCAAAGAAATCATTTAAAATTAAAAAAAATAATAATACGTAGTTAGTGTAATTAAAAATAAACAACTAACTGGAAAGAGAGATTAATCAAATACGATAATCAGTAGTTGTAGCCCTGCGGTGGATAGAGACATGGTTGACAAATACTGGAGTATTTCTTTAATAGATAGAAAAATGACTAGCGCCTTTTGCTTAGTTTATCTCAGACGCACAAACGCACACATACTTGCGGTCAGTCTTGTTGATGAGGTCCGAGACCTGCTGCAGGTACTCCTTGGCATACACAACCACTGGTTCTGTATCATTCAGCTCCAGGGGTGAAAGAGCAGAGTTCAGGTAGTCCAGCCAATCCACAGCCGGTGCGAGTGTCTAAGAAAGGGGAGATCAATAAGAAAAGTTCTTCCCAAAGCAATAATAATAAATAATGGCTCATTTGCATGTAGTCACTTAGCATTAGGAAAATATCACACTACCTGCTTGCCAATAGCTTCAATTGACTTCTAGTCATGTTCCAAATTTTGTATATGAAGCACTTTAAAAGGAATGTGCAAATCACCATTTTGCAGCTGGATGAAATATCAGACATGCAAAACTTCTTAGCAAAGAGGAAAAACCCATTAGCATTGTCTATAAAAACAGCTGATCACACTGGGCAAGTAAAATTCTCAGGGGACTCGATATGCGTTGTACACACCGCTCCTTGCCATCTTGTTATTACAACACATGAATGTTCGATGCAGCCTTCATACACACCCACTACGGATCTTAAAAAGGCATGAAACCCCAAAGTTACATATTGCTGGACATTTTCACCCGACAAAAATTCAATTCTACTACCACATTCTCTGACATTATTTCAGAGCCATCTTATTCTGCTGCTCTGTTCTTTGGTGTGATGTCACAAAGTGCTGAATATATAGGCAGTACAGATATTCCCCCAATCACACACCCTCAAAGACAAGCAAACTCACTCACACTTACAAAAACATGAACATGTTTGCTTTCCTGGGCCCAAGACGCAATTCCAGCTGCTCAACCCCTTAGGGTATATGTTACTGAAATACTCATCTTACACACACACACACACACACACACACACACACACACACACACACACACACACACACACACACACATCTCATATGGCAGTCATCCTTATCCAGGCTGTGGGAGTCTGGGAAGAGGGAGATCAGGAAAAGATAAAAATATACAGGATTTTTTTTTTTTTTTTTCCAAGCAGTCCCGAGGAGGAGGAAGAGGAAGAAGGGGGGCATCGGCTTATTCCAGTAATATGGGGATAAGAGAGAGTCCACTGTGCTGTGTCCACAGAGCAGCAAAGAGAAAGGCAAAGTTATTGCATGGGGTCCTGGACATAAGTGACTTTCAAGATTGCATGACAGGTTTAATTTGATTTTATTAAATCAATCCAAATCAAACCAACTTTTCGAATCTTTCCAATTGCCTTCAGACGGAGAATGAACCATATTCAAACTTCTTGCCGGCTCTTGAGTTCATTGTGTCGCATCTTCGTCCAACAGTTTCTGCAGCTCTTCATCTTCCATTTCCTTTGGTCTACCACTTCTTGGTTTATCATCTTTCAATTCACCTTTTCGTAACAGTGTAGCAGTTCTTGACTGCAGAAATTCTGACTGAAGGTGCCATAAACTTTCCAAATTTCACCCCTTGTTTCAGTTGAGTTTTTTTCCACTATTGAAGAAGAATAGAAGGCAATGATGAACATGAATCTTGCTGGGCTTGACTGATAAACTATCTAAAGCACGTGCTTTTAACAGGGAGCTTTAAATAATGGGAGAGCAAAGATAAAGATTTGAAATTTGAACAGCAATGCAGAACAAATTTGTGCTGATAAAAAAAAAAAAAGAAAGAAAAGTGAAAGTGAAAAAAATACCAACTCCTTCTTGTAAAATGTGGACCTTTCTGTCACAAATGTAGTGGGTGCTAATATTGCCAAAAAACAAAAAAAAAACCATGCCTAATAAATTTCAAAAACTATTATATTACAATAAATAAAAAGCTGAGTACAGGGTGTACATCAGTTATACATATATATATATATATAAAAAAAAAACAAATGCATTCTTGTAACATGTTTTTTAAATTCAGATTTACCCCCCTTGGCAAGTTCTGAACACTGATTTTTGAAACCTCTTCAGTGCTTCAACAGACACAAAATGTCCAGTCTTCCCAATGGCTGTCTTCCCAAAAGCCTTGTTTCACTTGAGTAGTGTTTACACAACTCACAAAACTCAAACTTAATAAACATCAGACAGCCAGGGAATGAAATCATTTATATCCCACTCTTTCTTTGCCTCACACTTGTGTTTCTCTCATTCTCTTGTACAAAAAAAACCCCTGTTGCCTGGCAACTGTTGCCATAACAATTGCAGGCCTTAAGAAACAAAGGACTGAGATATGAAGAGAAGATTCCTGAAAACATTTAATTATATATAAAAAAAAAAAATTAAAAAAAGATCAAAGAAGCTGAGAAAAGTGTATCTGCAAGAGAAATGTTCTAAAACGGCACGAAGATCTGGTGAGTAGACAGAATGTCTGTGTTTAAGGAGCTCAGCACAGACCGACAGAAAAGAACGATTCACCGTCATCGGTGGTAAACAGTGAGATCTTCTATGGCAGCAGTTCTTAAAGTGAAGATGTCCAGGAGTCCACAAAACATAGCCAAGAGTTCTGTCATGATTGTTTTTCATCATAACAGATGAAAAACTGCCCGCCCCATTATCATATTTACACTATATGACCAAAAGGACACCTGAACACTCATACCCATATATCCTTGTTGAAATGTAATGTAATGTAATGCAATATAATATAATATTCCCATAATGGGAAGGTTTGAATTTAGTGCATGGCTTTGGGAATTTCAGCATTCAGCCACAAGAGCATTAGTGAGGTTGGGCGCTGATGCTGAGTGAGGAGCCCTGGTGCACAATCAGTGTTCCACTTTATCCAAAAGGTGTTCAGTGGGGTTGAGTTCAGGGCTCTGTGCAGCCCGTTCGATCTCTTCCATACCAGTGTTTGATATGGATGTTGATTTGTGCACAACGGACACGGTCATGCTGGAACAGGTTTGGACCTCTTGGTTCCAGTAAAGGGAAATCTTGATGCTACAGCATACCAAATACATTCTAGATAATTGTGTGCTTTCAACTTTGTGGAAACAGTTGAACAGGAGAAGACCCAAATATTGTATGGGTGTGAATGCCAGGTGAACACATACATTTGGCCATGGAATACTGAGATCTAGCTTTCACCTAGTCACACTTGAATTGAATGAGTTTAATCCAAACCTCAATAAATTCAAGGTCTAATAAGTAGGCCTGTAAATATTGTCAACTTAGACCTAAAGTGTTCTATCAGTATAAAGTAAAGGAATAGACAGCTTTATGGTTCTATTAAATAGTCAGAAAACTGTAAAAATCTGAAAAATAAGCATGACATTTGAAATCTTGGATAAATGTTGATAAAGTAATCCGAGGGCTCTGTGGAATTTATTTTGCAGTTAAAGAGGTCCCTGTCTACAATTTTTTGGAGAACCACTGACTACTGTATAAATACAGCTGACGAAAGCCAGCACACACGTCCTCCTCCCACCTGCAGCTCAGCGATGGTGATTTTGTGGTAGATTTTCTCTTCGTCCCTGCGCTCGTCCTGGGGCACAGTGATGTTGGCGAGCGCCGTCTCGAAATCGAGAATCTGCTGCATCTGACTCTGAGTGGAGTTTTTATCGCCTCCCAGCAACAACCCAAGCTCCACCATATAGTCCAGATACGCCTTTAAAACCTATACACAGAAACGCACGACCAGCATGAGTAACAAGTACAAACTCAGCAGTGGGTACAATCTAAAATTTACAGTTCAATAATGACAATTGAAAACAAAATGAAAGTGGGTACAACATTTTAATCAATACTTTAGTATAAAATATCTTACAAATATCCAGCGGCATATTAATAACCACTTAAATAAACGAGCTGGTTTTTTTTTCCTTTTCTTCTTTTTTTGGCTAAACAAGATATCAGTCACAGAGGTAGAAATAATGAGATACTGTTGGCTTTTTTGTATACTTAAAATGTACAACTTTTTTAAAATATAAAACTCAGATTATGCATGTACTTTCTACACTCATCCATCTAACGATTATAAGATTTGTTCACTCCATCTATAATTATGAGTAATAAGCTATTATCTGTACTCTTAAATAATAAGCTATTTAAATGTCTTCTAGTCAGAAATTTGTTAATAGGTATGATAACCATTTATATAAACCGTCCAGCACTAAAGCCTTCTGCTAACAATGTGTACACAGGCTACACGGTTCAAGCATCCAGAAGAGTCACGGCCCTCCGGAGAGAGCTCATTGGCTCAAGCTGTCCATCCTCTTCTGTAGAGAAAAGATGCAGTTGTTGGATGCGTCTGTGGACCAAAAGGACCTTAATGCACCTGCAGTGGCCACAATCTAAAGTGGTATAAGGAAAAGAAGAGGAAGGGTGAAGCACTCCATCTGTGCCTCCCCAGCAAGCAGACAGGCCCCTCCCAGACACCTCGACACCCGTTCGCTTAGGTCATCTGTATATGAGGGGCTTTCAGTGGTGGACTACTTCCCTCAGATTGGATCCATTACATTATGCTCACCAGTATGTTACTGTGTCAATAACCTGTGCAGTAGATCTGCATCTCTAAAAACACCCCCCTTTTTCTAACAACAGGTGTGCTGATAGGAGTGGTCTTGACCAGAACAGTGATCGCAACAGAACCACTCACAAACGCATAGTAGTTAAATGTGTTTGGAAGAGGTGCTATATGCTCCAACCACAAAACGACTGGCACGGAAACATTTTCTCCCCTTTCTGATTCGGAATTGTGTTAGTCAAAATGGACAACAATCTACTTTGATAGCTTTTATAAACAAACACGGGGACCTACAGTACGCTCTTGCCATCGGCACACACTAACACACAAATGGACCCTGAGAGCCAGTTATTCCTGAATGTGAGTGCAGATTTTCTGTCCAGAGGCAAGCCATGTTAAGTGGACTGGAAGCTCCACAATGAAGTAACCACTCACCTACGGGCAGTGATGGGAATAACGGCGCTATAAATAAACGGCGTTACTAACGGCGATACTTTTTTTCAGTAACGAGTAATCAAACGAATTACTGTTTCCCCCGTTACAATGCCGTTACCGTTACTTACAATAAAATGCGCGTTACTATAACTGAGAACACTGAAGCGGTTTTCATGTGAGCAGCGTC
>JAOVYU010000063.1:18046243-18057946 GCA_025674565.1 Synodontis membranacea | reverse complement strand
AGGGTAATGTATTAAGCTAACTTTTAAATGAAATTAAAGTGCTTTCAGAGCATGATTTAGGTCATATTTAGGGTTTAGAAATAAGCATTTTTTAGCATTTTTAGTGACTCCACCAAACATTCGCGATTTTCACACATCTGCGCCGGGGTCTGGAACCTAACCCCGCCAATGCACGAGGTATTACTGTTTATAAACTTCACTTTATTTTACCATTACCCTTAAGGAACAGTCCAGTGTTTGCCAATTTCCCAAATGGAGGAGATTTGAGCAATTTCCCTGTCTCGAGAAAAGAATGGGAAAACACATTTACTAAAAAAGTGTCAGGCCAGTTGTTGGCAGCAGTGAATTAAATTGTGTAGTCAACAGAACAAAGGTTTTGCAAAGCCTTCTTCCATCAAACATCGATGCCAAACCATTGTAAAAGTCATTCTTTCAGGCATGGGACTACATTTTCACAGGAAAGAGGATGTGGATTTATCCACATCTTCAGGGTTCCTCATGCTCATCATGCTCAGAAATTCGTTACTGTTAGAGTGCAATTTGAATTTTCTAAATATAATCACACAATATAAAGCATTATTGCCAGAAGTCATTGACGTTAAATCCCATTTGAATTGAATTCTGAGATTGGACTCACCCGATTCATCTTGACCAGCACACAGGGCTGTCCCTCGCTATATCCAAAGGTTGTATCAGCCAGGCCAGAACACTGACGCAGTTGACTACGCTTGAACTGGCAAACTTTTTTCTCTTCCGTGTCCTGCTGAAAATGTACGCCTTCTGTGCACTGCATGTTCTGCTCCTGCAGTGTATCATTATAATCTGCAGAAAAAAAGAAAGCACACGAAGGTAAGAATAGTAACTAATCATCACTAAGGGAAACACAGTCTAGTGTGAATGCTAAATCGATTTACAATCGATTTTCGTGCTATTCTGCGGAACGCAAGCGCTTGTTTTTAAATCAGGTTAATCTGCCATATGATCTCAAAGCAGCACGTGTTGTATTGCAGCACTCATTACTGACAGCCTTGTGGCTGTCTCCTCAAGACAACAGATCTAGGAGCACTTCCTGAGAGAAAAGCACGTACTGTAGTGGCAGTCGGCTTTACGATGCATCTCTAGCAGTTTCTTCAAACTTCAAGTCATCTCGAGTTCTCCTTGCTCTCTGAACTCTTAGCACATAACTAAGATGGTGTTATTGACGTGTGCACCCAATACCACTTTGAAGTGCCAATAACGCAAGTATCTTATCCTGCAAATCTTTTTATAGCAAGCACGGTGGTGATGGAAGCGCCTCTGAACGTGCCAAGAGCCGCGAGTCAGACAGGCAACAGTCGTCGGCAGCTGGAACTGAATGGCAGCTGTCTTCAACAGATTCCTGTGTAACAGAGCAGCTCTATTTAGGGAGCACACTCCTCACCCCAATAAGACAGAGGCCAAGAAAAGGAGGACTAAAAATTGCCTCCTTAAATCACAGGAAACTCCATCAGTCTTGACATTCCTTCTTTTGCTGCGAGTTCTTCACTTCTGAAACAGGAAGAGTTCTAGGTTTTGAGAGCTTGCTCACTAGGTCACTGGGTACAAAATCCCAAGAAGCACGTCCTGGATTATTTACACGTTTTTTCAAAGCATACAATGAAACTTAATAACCCTTCAAAAATACTAAAAAAAAAACAAAACAAAAAAAACCAACGACAGGCTCCAATGCAGTCCAAGCAAAATGACTGGTAAACCACAAAGCGCAAGGAATGATACGCCATAGGAAAGGAAATCTGTTACTGATCACAGGAACTGTTAACTGTTACACCAGGAAAATCAGGTCCAGACAAAATAGTGGCGGTCTGGGCAACCACTTTATCCAACATTCCTAATTTAAACTTCTGAAATGGATCGAGCGGTTAAAATGGTTACGTTTCCATGACGGGCCCATCAACTACCATGTTTTGTTTCCCCACTTCAGGAAAGAAAAAAAAAAAATTGGCCTGGTCCAAACAGCTTCTTTTGTACAAAGACAAGGAGTATTGTGCATATATGGGATCTATACTCCACAGATGACTGGATAGATAAAGACACAGAAGACCAGTGTCTGCATGCTGCTACTGTTCACACATGCTAGATTTTAGGGAAGGGGGGGGGGGTCATTTAATCCTAACTCATTGTTCTATCAACTGAACGGTTAACACACAACTCTGCTATATTACATCCGCAATACTACTGAACAGAAATGTGAAAGGAGAAAATGATTTCCATCAGTCTCTTAATGTGCCACTTACGACCACCAGGTGAAAAGAACCCATTATCATGATTTGAGACAGAAAATCAACTAAACACTCATAGGCTTCACTGGAGGTGGTCTTCTTTCATATCTGAAATAAACATTTGAGAGTGAGGAGGAGGTAAAAAAACAAAATAATTATTAACAGACTGTACAAAATGTGCAGGTAGGCCTTTAAAGAAAAACAGTCCGACAGTCTGCAAATGGAGTCTCTTCAAACTATTTTTTTTCCCCTCAATCCAGCGAACCTTTCCTTTCCTTTTTTTTTTTTTTTTTAAACACCTTTTCTCTCTCACACCCCCTTCAGAATTTGGAAGTGTTTATTAGCTGTTGTGGAGGGGATTCCACCCCCCCCCCCCCATTATAATTTTTTTTTTTTTTTTTTTTGCTTACTTAATCCAAGTGTCTAGTCACTAATTCTATCCAGTGATATTGAGAAGAAGAAAAAGATGGATGTCCATCTTGAACTGTTTGCTTAGTACTCAGGAACTGTTGTTTTTGTTCAGCGCTCTCACAGGCTCCTCCTGCAGTTCTACACATTTCACAAAAGGAGGCAGTACTCACCGAGGAGAAACTTCTCCAGATCCTGGACATATTTGCTGTACTGCTGTGGGTCAGAGCGGTTTACTATGATGTCCAGAGACCGGGGTCTGATCATCAAACCTGTCAACACAGGTTTGGTTCTGTAGTAAATACATTCATATGATTTAAAGCATTTCACAGACACATTTTTCACTTCCAGGGATGCCTCCAGTGATATTTAGAAATCATCAGCAGGTGCTTTTAATGCTCAGAAGAACATTTTGATTCGCTTAGACTTGACTGAATACTGAAGAAATCCATAGTTTTCCAAAGATCCATCAATGTAACCATAGATCTCGAAAATTCTTCGAACATTTGTCAATGTTCCAGTAATCTGAAATACTAAAATACTGATAAGCAGTTAGTGAATAAGATTAGTTTATGGCACAAAATTCAAGATGCTGTAACAGACAAGGAACGAGTTGGTCTCATGCGTCATACTTTAGAGCAATGTAAAGGGAATTAAGACAAAAGTGCCCGGCATGTACAAATTGACACAATGTTCCTTAGATTTTTTTTTATAAAAATAAGCAGACTGGAGGGCATTTTCTAAACTAAATTGTGGTTCAAACCAAAACTTTATTTGTGATATTAAAAAGTATGTTTCAATTATGTGAAAATATGGAGGTTTTACCAGAGTTGACATTCTGCACTGCTCTGATTCGACAAGAAAAAGAACTACAGGACACTATTGCATACTTTTACATAAAAAAAAAAATCACCATTAATGATACTGGAAATATAGGAGAGCAGTTATTTACATGTTCTTTTTCGCTGCCTGATAGGGACTTGTACAAAAAAATAACAATTAAAGCAACATTCAGTCAATGGCTCTATCCTGGGAACACAGGGTACAAGGCATGCATACATCCAGAACCTCATTCATACGCTCATTCTCATCTAGGGTTGATTTGGAATTACAGTACCAATCCACACACTGGCATGTTTTGGGGAGGAACCACACAACCACAGGGAAAACACGAGGAATACCGCACAGACAGTAACCTGAGCTTGTGATCCAATCACGGCACTAAATCGTGTTAAGTGGAAATGCTTCCCTCTGTGCCGCTGTGCTTCCACATTAAAGCAACAAAGAATATGAACTTGTTGACTTGCTATTCTGTCCTACATTGGCACATGAAACTATACAGTTCTCTTTCTTTCCATACTTCACAAATATGCATACGCTGCTCTATAAATGGCAATAAACAGCTCAATCCGATCACCTAAATGTGTAGCGTACCTACCCGGGTGGGGTACAATCACTTTACCGTAGACAGTACCATTACTGTACCATTACGGTAACATTACTTGGGCTTATGGCCATAAATGTCTCCTAGCTCATATTTTCTCCGAAACCTGAACTGGATATGCCACGTTCAGAGAATAATCCAAGTGCATTAGCATCAGAATTTATGATATGAGAGAGCAACAAGAGGATGTTCTAAGTGATCACTGAGTGCTCAGAGCCCTTGATAGTTATTGGTTTGATATCAGTAGGACGCCAAAAGCTCCTGTCTAATGGACAGCATAAAAGTAGAAGACTCAGGGTGGGTTTTTCCAAAAGGAACTTCACAGTCCAACATCTAATTATACAATTTCCTCCTATTCGGACGCCTCCAACTTACACGTTCTGTGTTTTACGGGTATTAGGGAAAGGTTGTGAGGGTGTTACCTGGGTTGGCGACTCGGTCCCTGTACTTGGGAGTGTAATCATTCAGTGTTTGCAGCATCACCCACATGGTGAGAGAGAACATCCCAGCAAGGAAGCCATAAAAGACCACATAGAAGAGGAAGATGAGAGCTAAGGAGAAAAAGAGAGAGAGAGAGAGAGAGAGAGAGAGAGAGAGAGAGAGAGAGAGAGAGAGAGAGAGAGAGAGACAGAACTTTACTTTTTTGCAGGTTTTGGAAGAATAAAAATAAATCCTATACAGTCTGTGTATGGATAATCTCTGGCGTCAGCGACAGATTTTAGATTTGACTCTGGAAGCGAGGTCAAATGAGGCCATGGTGATGCAATCTAAACCACATTTATCCCAAACTGGACACTAGGCTTATTATAATTACCACCATTATGAGACATCGGCTGTGGAGGTCACAGGCTTGTGCACTTGTACCACTATAATTGAGGCATTTCTGTGGAAAAAGAACCCTCTACCAACTTTTTTCTGGTTTCATCCGATCCTTGACAGCGCGGACCATCAATCACAGAATACATGACGGATTCCCATTTTCCTTGAAAGAGTAATAATGGAATAAGGAAGTGCTTGCTTCAATCAATCATAAGAGCTCAAGACAGGCTCCCACACCTTTTTTTGTTTGTTTTTTTTTTTTAAATACCAGAAATCATTTCTTTCTATAATTTTGTAAATTAATTAGCCACATTATAATAATTAAATGAGGAGCTAATGGAAAAGTCCACGATCTTTGCAAAACCTAATGGATACAAAAAGAATGTCCTCAAGAATATTTTCAGAAAATTCTGTCAGGTGAGAGTTTCAGTTGGATTCCACTGAATTTGGTTGGTCACCAAAGAGTTAATATTGGCTGAAATGGAGCAGGGAAAGAGGGTTAATTGAGAGAGAGAGAGAGAGAGAGAGAGAGAGAGAGAGAGAGAGAGAGAGAGAGAGAGGGTGACGTTACATATAGATACATATCTGAAGTAGTTTTTTTCGACTATAAATAGCATGTGAGGGAGGACAATTAAGTGAAGCCACAGCAACGGCCTGGAGAAAGGAGACAACACACACACACACACACACACACACACACAGTACACACATACTGTACACACTGTACCTTGTGTTGGTATTTCATTCACTAATTGAGCTGAAGTGTTCATTTCCCAGATGTTTCACAGATAACTATCAGGTTTCCTAAGAGCTGCTACAGTACACACGCTATCTGGGCATCTTCTTAAACCATCCAAAGACTGTTTCGCTGTTTGATATTTCTAATAATAAGCACTTGATGACAGCTACTGGGAGGCACTCTGGATATTGCATGCTTGAGTTTGTTCAAAATGGCAAGTGGGAACAAACAGTCGGTCAAACACTGGGCAAATATCATCACCACAGTGAACATCTGAATATCACCGGTTGGTACCGTTTTCATAACTGGACTTGTACTCATTAAGTAGCTGATATGATGATATCTAATTTTGTACCAATCGATTTACTATCCCATCTTTCTGAAATGTTCATGGTGTCCCTCCACTAATTTGTCATCAAAAACTAACTATAGCTTTATAATTTAATGTATTCTGAAGATGCCTTCAAGGATCAGAGGATGGTATTTTTGTCGTACTGTCAAGCCCAGCTGGAAATAGCCAGATCAGTGTATTTGAACATAATTATGAGCTCATTCTTGAACACACGAACTAGTCCAATCACTGTATGTTATTGCTGTTAATGACGCAACGAGAGTCTTGTGATGGCGTGGCTCTTGAGATTTAAATGTTTCGTGAGTGACCCTTTTATATAACTGCTGTACACAGTAGAAATAGGTCTGAGACTATTACTGCATGAGAAATGAAATCATGGACTGCATCTACCTGTAAGTGTCAGATCATGTTGGGCTTCCTCCAGTTGCCTGCTGAACGCATTTCATATCACGCTGCAGTTTGCAGTCTGTTGGCCAGCTGCGTTTACTTCTGGTTCGTAAAACTATTATATCTTGAAACCGTAAAACCTTTGCTTTCTCAAGACATTGTCTGCGCATCTCAATAATATAAAACTACATTAATGATGGGTTTACTGGTGCATTGTGCTATACGTTGCAACATCATAAACCCCATTGAGGAACGCTGACTGAGATGAGCTTAATGACTGCGTTATTTTAAACGTTTACGTTCCTGTTGTGCAAACTGACTTACAAAAGTGGTTTCGTAGAATCGATCAAAAATCCAGAGAGCGTTTGCTTTTGCTGGATCCTTCCAAGCTCATAAAGAAATTAGCAAACTATTTCCTAATTCACAGCTCTAGGACTTGAGAATGATATTATTTTGTAGCATAAAATATATGAACGCAAACTAACTTCAAAAAGCCCAGACGCACGAGAAAGTTTTATGAGAAAGCTAGATTTTAGTCATACTGACTGTTAATAATAACAACAATAATAAAGATTACTACAAAGCAACAAAAATGCTCACACAGTATAATCAATGAATTTAAAGCACAATATACTTTTGATAACTTTGTTAAATTTTTATTTTTATTTGTTAGAATAAAAATACATAAATAGAAAATAAACTTCATATCTCTTTAAAACCTCAGAGGTGGGCGACGCATATCAGAATTGTGACAATAAAGAAAATAAATACATTTCAAGCCGCTCTACTTAATAGTAGATCTTTTTAAATGCCATTTAAAATGTCCTGTTTTTCACTTTTATAAAATAAAGATGCTAAATTTGTAGAAAAAGATGTCCAGTGTGTACTGTAATTTTGTAAACTCTTTTCATCTTTGATGCACACAGTCAGACGTACTTCCCTTAGACACTCACGTGCCTATAAAATATATTAATAAAGCGAAACAGGGAAAAATTCCATCCAAAACCCATCACAGAGCTGCTCATCACTGCCTCTTATTCTGCTCTCAGCTGAAGGAGTTCTTCTCCCTCACTTGATTGTAACCGAATCCCAGAGATCTCAGTACTTTTCCTGGATGGCTCGCTCAATAACAGGGATAAAAATATCAGTCAGCAGGAAGCCGGGGGCTGTTGGGGTGTGGGCTGGACCCCGACAGGCTGAGGTTTGGGGAGAGGGCACGGCATTAGGATAATGCATGTACTCTGTGGGTCTACTTTTTCTAAGTCGATACGTTTCAGTTTGGGACAGAGGCATCTGTGGCTTGAAGACTCTCACTCGCACATGCAATGGCAAAAACAAGGTGTTGAACAGATAGCAACTGAAAGCCTCAGACATTTAGTGTAACCTCTGCCCAAAGCAGAAATGTCTGTAAATGCCAAATAACAGCTCATTAGACCATAAAGCCTGCTTAGTGTTTGCCCTGTTCATTACAGGCTCTCCGTTATAAGCATTTCAATACCGACCTGATCCAGTAAATACACTACTGCCTGGAAATTTTTTTTGGAGAAATCATTTATTTATAATAACCAACCACAGGAACCAAACAATAGTGTGGCCAAAACCATTTTCCATTTGGACATTTTCATGATCGTAAAAGTGATGTTATTTTATACATTTCAGATCCAAAAATACTTTGAGTATCAGAAAAACTGTAACGGAAACCAGGACCTACCTGATTGTGTGTGTGCGTGTGTGTATTATATATAAAGAGTTATGTAGTCATTCTTAATATACTGTTTCAGTCATGCTTAAATCACATCACTGGAGGACAAGAACATTACAAAGACATTTCCTTTGTGAACAGGTTTGAGATTTGCCAACCATGAGTCTGAGTATTTGGTATTTGAATGCACTGGACAGTTGCATATGTTTCATAAGAATGAAAATATAGAATACATAAACTACATCGACCTAATAGGGAAATCGACATAACTGGGATAATGTCAAATAATTAGCTTGCTAATGAAGAATTGCATCTCTGGCTTTCTCAGCAGCTGAGTTTATTGCTCTATTTTGCCCTCTAGTGGAATAAGGCTAGAGGCCATATGACTACCACCCATGATCTAAAGTATGGTCTTAACAAAATGATGCATTGCTTAAACATAATTTCCTGGTTACAAAAGAATACCGAATGTCAATATTTCACTTGATTCCAGATTAGGACATTTAGCAACGTGTACATCGGCTTAATACGAAGAACTATCTAGGGATGCCGAGCTGCATGGTCGGACTGGTCTGCAACTACAATACAATGATTCCTTTGCAACGATATATACAATCTAAATACCGATGGACATCCGGAGGTACCAAGATTGCTAACAATGAAAATCAGAGATGGCAAACATAACCAGAATGTTACCACAGAAACCCTAGCATATGTTGGTGGAAAAGACAGGTCCATGCTAACAGCAGTAATGATGAGAACAGAACATTCTGCTCTGCAATTTTCCCTGCCCAGAAACCACAGCCACAAACTCTTGTTTTCTACTGTCTCACCAAGCCTTGTGAATTCCCCACAATGATCACCTTTGTCTTTTCTGTTGCTTTACTTCACGCCTCCTGCACCTTTAAGTGTGTTCTGCATAGCTGTGGGCTTTAGGGACCTGAGCTGGCCTTGTTGTCATTGTAAATGCAGGTTAGCGGAGTCCCACTTTCCGGCTTCTCTCAGCGTTTTGGTGATTAAATTCAATTATGCTCGGAACACTGTCACAACAGCCTTTCTAAACTACTGATTAGGTGAAATGCAACAAAACCCAAGCCAGTTTTAGAGTGAGGCTAAGATGACCATTTGAATTAACTTAAACACACTGAGCATAATTCACACTTTACTAGAAACAGTCTAAGTATGGAAGCGAGAGAGAGAGAGAGAGAGAGAGAGAGAGAGAGAGAGAGAGAGAGAACAGGCATGAACAGCTTGTGGTGGGAGTGAAACTGGGAACGATCAGTCCGTGCTACTAAGAGAAAGATGAGAAACCAGCTATGATGGCCCATGGCAGCATTCCAAGTTCATTCACAACAGCTTTCCGAAACATACTAACCAAATTACAGCAGACAAACTCTCATCAGTTGGTTCAGGCCGTCATGGGGGAAAAAATCAACTGTGGTTAAGTGTTTGAATAACACTAAGTTAATCAGTTACTGTACACAATGGGAAAATTACTATTCGTTTTTAGTAAACACGGAAAAGCACAGGCACGCTGTCCAAACATAATGCAAGGCAACTTGTGCTCTTGTTCGACATCACATCACCATATGAATCTCTCTCCCACTCACAAACACACATGATATCTTTAAAATATGACTCAATCTTGAATTCAAACCTGCTTGAGCACTTCAGTGTTTTCCCACATTTTTCTGATATATCTTTACTGTCGGAAACCTTAGGAATAACTGTGGACCATATTCAGGTGAGCTTAAATCACAGATACTAGAGCTCTGCAGAGTGAGAGAAACGATCAATCTTCAAAACCTGCTTGAGTGTCAGTATGCACATGGACATATGGTATGACCTTTACAGCCTGTCTGCTGTTACGGGGTAACTGGAGCCCAGGAGATATACTGGCAATGCTGAGTGGCTCAATTTGATAAAAAAAAAAAAAATTTTCACAATGTCATTACATGTTTGAATGGTAGTGTTAGTCAATAGCATTTCTGAATTTTCACTGAAATGACTTTCAGCAAACACACACACAAAAAAAAGATTTTATATAGTCACTATTTCCTGTCGCTCATTTTCGTCTCATCAGATTAGGAAGCGTGTGACCAGTGTGTCTGTGACATCTTGTTTGATCCGAGATGCATTGGTCATGTGTGAAACAGCTCGAACACTGGCATAACTCGCAATATTTCAATACCCACTGGAGTTTTCCCAGCTTGGAATTGTTTACATTCTAATTTTAAGTCCAGAACAAAAAAAACAAAAAAAAAAACAGTACATAAACTACAAGTTTAAGAAAAAAAAAATCCCACAAAGCCTCAATAAACTCCATCTGTTGTAATGTCTAACATATAAAGTCTTTTTTTTTTCTCTCAAGTACTGAATAGAACTGAATGTATAAATGTTACTCGGCCATCTAATATTAAATACTAAATAATTTATATTAATATTAAATAATTAAACCTCCAGAAAATTATTACATTACTTTTATAATTAAAATTGT
Source organism: Synodontis membranacea (assembly GCA_025674565.1). Taxonomy (NCBI): domain Eukaryota; kingdom Metazoa; phylum Chordata; class Actinopteri; order Siluriformes; family Mochokidae; genus Synodontis; species Synodontis membranacea. The sequence goes on along the minus strand of JAOVYU010000063.1, from coordinate 18,047,340 downwards.
TACCCACATTTATGTGTCGGGTACTTTAGATTTCTTTGTTGACTACCTAAAAAAAATATATATATATATATTTATTATTATTATTTTTTTAATAAAACATATAATAAAAATTTTTTAATAAAACATACCCCCACCACCTTCCCTTATACAGCAAAGAGACATCTTTTTGGTGTTTATTGGCTTCATATTATATCTAAGCACAGATTTTTGTTAATTACATTCACATATTTCTCTCATTGACTTTCTTCTTAGCGCCGCTTTCTAGAAACAGTTTTATGACCGTGAAACTTCTTGAAACAGGAATTTCAACATTTTTGATGATTATCTTGTAGCCTTTGGAACTATGATAATAAATAACTTTTTAAAAAATTAACTTTTTGATAATACATTTTTCCCACAGCATGGGAAACGTCAAAGGGGTAGTAGCACAGTGGTTTAGCACTGTCGCCTCACAGCAAGCAAGTTCTGGTTTCGATCTCGCCAGCCGACTGGAGCCTTTCTGTGTGGAGTTTGTATGATCTCCTTGAGTATGGGTTTCCTCCAGGTGGTCCACCATCCTTACACAGTCCAACCACATGCAGTTTAGGTCAACTGGCTACTCTAAATTGCCCATAGGTATGAATGAGAATGTGAATGACTGGCTGTCTGTGTGTTAGCCTTGCAACAGATTGGAGACCTGTCCAGGGTGTACCTCACCTCTCGCTAGGATTGGCTCCAGCTCACACATGATCTGCAATGGATAAGTAGTACAGAATATGGACTATCAGTGGTTCTCACACTACTACAGGTATGATTATGTTAGTTTATGGCTCTCCAGCAAGGTTTCTTGAAGATTCTAAAATTGCATGCTATAGTGACCTCGACATCATCCAAAACAACTAAATCAAATGAGTAATTTTGAGATTTCTTATGTTTTTTTCTTATGTAAATTGAGATTTCTTATGTTTTTATTTCTTATTTTAATTTTGAGATTTCTTATGTTTTTTTCCTTACATAAATTTTGAGATTTCTTAAATTTTGACATTTCTTAAATTTTGACATTTCTTATGTTTTTTTTCTTATGTAAATTGAGATTTCTTATAGTTTTTTTCTTATCT
>JAOVYU010000063.1:18012869-18030240 GCA_025674565.1 Synodontis membranacea | reverse complement strand
CAATTTAGTCATATTTTAATACAAGAACTCCATTTGTTATGATTGCACGTGCATGAATTTTCATTCAAAACAAGTAAAAAATTGTTAATCAGTCACCCTGCATTTATAATCGAGCCTTTTCGATACCTGTAACAAGCAGAAGACGAATCAGAAGAAAACCAGTCTATGTGAAAAATGGACTGCAGTGCATACTCAAAATGTTCAGATCCAATTACACATTAGTGCTTCTCAAGATGGAAATAAACTAATATGTTACAGCTGGATATGTTTTATATATAGTACACTGGGAAGTATACTGGGAAGTATATAGTACACTGGGACGTGCCTTTACTGCACACCCCTAAAAGTGACATTACATTATTATTATTTATTTAATTTTTTTTTTGCTTTATGTTGATTTGACATACGTGGTACTCACACAATTTGTAGATGCAAGGCTGCTGGCGTGGGTGAACTCTGCCACCAGCTCATCAGCCACCTCATTATAAGATGTAGTGCCTTTCATCTGCACCTTCTCACACACCTTCATGGAGAAGTGCCTGAGCCCCTTTCCTTTCTTATCAACCTTCTTCATCCTCTTGCTGCAGACAGACGTGAAACATGCACAAGAACAAAATAGTAAATGTTTTTAAGAAGGTTGTACTTTTTGTTGCCTTTTAAGGAAAAGGGTTGTAATCAGAAGCCCAAAATGAAGGAACAAAACAAGATCTGTTGCATGGCACTGCTGTAAATCACAGATTTTCTAAGATGTCCTTGAGAATTATGAGATTATTTGCAGCCCTACAAACACTCTGAACTGGGTAAAGAACTTTTTGTGACGCTCAATATTGACCGTCAAAAACCTTGGCTACTTCATGAACATTCACACACAATGCCTACTGAATACAAGCACTCATGTATTTCCTGTAAGAACGCTCCATATGACGCATTCTGTCAGCTAAAATTTTTTTGTTACTCCCCAAACCAGTGCTCCTGACCCTCAGCACTCTGCTACACATGCTATCGCACATCCTGTAGCCAATGCCAACAAATGGCAGAGAGGCACAACGAGTGGGAGGAAGCTGAAAGAAAATGTGCTCACATGTGGATACTCATGGATTACATAATCACTTCAAGAGGACCTGCTAGCAATGTGCAAAAAGAATGCTATTCATCAAGTGTTACAGACAGGAACATGAAAGGTCTTCCCTGCCACTGCCATTTCATGACTGCTTTATTAAGACTTGGATCATGCCACATGAGACATATGGGGATTCATCAGACATCCTTATTGGAACAATTTGCTCCAGACCTCCAATTTATCCCCAGTGTTCACTGTCATTAGGAGATAACTAAATGGGCTCACTGGACATACAACCAGAGCTGGACAAATGAGTAGCTCACAAGTGATATGAGTGTAATGGCAAGGATGGTTTGGGTCAATTATTTATGAGGATGATATCACAGGGAAAGAAGCTGCTCTTCTGTCTGGCGGTTCTGGTTCGCAATGCTCTATAGCACCTGCTGGAGGGGTCGAGTTGGAAGACGTGACCAGGGTGTGAGAAGGCTTTAATGATTTTCTCTGCCCACTTCCTGGTTCCTAAGATGTACTGGGGGCTGGGCAGGGGAGCTCCAATATTTCTTTCTGCTGGCATTATTGTTTGCTGCAGTCTGTTCCTGTCCTGTTTTTTTGGCTTCTCCGAACCAGACTTTGATGGAAGTGCGCAAAATGAATTCAATGACAGCAGTGTAGAACCGAGTCAGCAGCTCCTGTTGCAGACCATACTTCCTGAGCTGCCGCAGAAAGTACATTCACCACTGAGCTTTTATAAGGATGGAGCTGAAGTTGGATTCCCACTTCAAGCCTTGTGCAATGTTACCAATAATTGGTTCTACAATTATGGTGTTGAACAACAAGCTGAAGACTACAAACAGGATTCTTACATGGGTCCCTTTTCAGTCAAGATCTTGCAGGATGTAGTGCAGTCCCATGTTGACCGTGTCATCCACTGACCTGTTTGCCCTGTAAGCAAACTGCAGGGGGTGAAGCAGATGACCTGTAATGCTCTTCAGATCAACTAAAACTACTTATTCAGAGGACTTCACGACCACAGACTGCAACAACCCTACAGTCATTCAGTCCTGTGATAGAGGGTTTCTTGGGGACTGGAATGATGGTGGAGCGCTTGAAGCAGGTGGGGACTTGGCACAGCTTGAGGGATCTCTTGAAGATCTGTGTGAAGATTGGAGCCAGTTAGTCAGCACAGGCTTTAAGACGGGGGGGGACTGTCTGGATCTGGTGCATTCCTGATTTTCTAAAAGAGGAATGGCAGGTCCTCTTCATACGCCCTGAGTGTCAGGGGAGAGGGGTACGGGGTTACCAGTGATGTGTGATGTAGGCTGGTGTTGATTGGCTGGGATGGGTGATGGGTGTGCGTGTGATCTTCTCGAACCTGCAGTAGAAAGCATTCAGGTTCTCAGCCAGTTCTTTGTATTCTTCAGTGGGGGATGGTCTCCTGTAGTTGGTAATACCTTGCCGGCCTTGGCTGAAAACCTGTTTTTCTACTTTTCAGTGTACCTTTGTTTTGTTCCTCTGATTTCCTAAAGCTTTGTTCACGTTAAACGATTTTAAGGGTGTTTTGAGTTGCCAATAGGTTGCCGACAAAAGCTCTCGATCTGCGCAACTCCATGTTTAATCGGCATTCAACAATGGCTATGTATGAACACATATGAAGACATGATCAAACAAGCTTAATGACTAGTCAAGTTTAATTTTGAAACTCCTGTTTTGCACAAGGGTCACATAATTTCCTGTGTCAATTCTTGCGTAAATTTTCATGAGAGAGCGCTGTTTTGTAGACCAGCTGTGCGGAAAGACTGTGTTATTGGAGACCCCCTGTTGCCACTCTGTTTACACTACACAAATGTTTGACTTGTGACTGGGAGTCTCGAGGTTGTGTAGTGTGAACAGTACAGTGATCTGACGACTTTCAGAATCTTGTAGTGTGAACAAGTCAGTGTGTTTCTGACCTGCTTGTACAGGGCCCTGTCCTCACTTCTGGTTGGAGTTGCCCTAGTCTGGATGTAAACCATGGTTTATTATTATTGTATGTGCAGTAGATCTTGGTTAGTACACACACTTCTTCACAAAAACTGATATAGGATGTCGAAGTTTCAGTCAGTTTGTCCAAGCTGAGAGCTGTAGCTTCAAAATCACTAAAATCAGTACAGTCAAGGCAGTCTTGCAATTTGTGTTTTGCCTTGATTTCTTCACTGTTTTCAACACAGGTTCTGCAGAGTTTAACTTCTGCTTGTAGGTTGGGATGTGATGGACTAAACAATGATCAGAGAGCCCCAAAGCTGCATGGGGAAGACAGCGATATGGATGTTTGTTTAGGATTGTTTCACTGAGGTCCAGGATGCTACTCTCCCTGTTGGGACATGGGGATTAATATGCTGTATGCAGTGTTAAAGTCCCAAAGGATCATGAAAAATGCATCTGTGTGTTTTTGTCCCCAGCTGGCTAAATGACAACCCAGCTGGCTAACTAACAGCCAGGGGTTGCAGAGTATCATCCGTGCTGGCCTGGGGTGGAATGTAAACTCCAAAAAGGATGATGGAGGGAAAACTCCCACTGTGAATAAAATGGCTTGCAATTTAATAACAGTGGCTCCAAATTCTGACACCTGTCCCTGCTAGCTCCATAACGCGATCCACTAGATATATGTGAAATCCCAGAAGAAGTAGACCACTGTTGGGGATTGAAACACTAAGTCAGGTTTTACAGAAGTGAAACAGAGGGCAGCAGGACATGCAAAGTCCTTATTCGGCGCATTGAGAAGAAACAGTGCCTCCATTTTGCCGGGGAAGAAGCGAAGATCCTTGAGTTATTCTGAGTTAAGTGAATCCACTGAACACTGATATATAGGTAACATAACAGTAACTAATTTTCCATGCCAATTTGCAACTCATAAGCTATAGCTTGTACTGAAATACTGTATGAACATTACGATACTGTAAAGTGCCAGTGGTGACTGTTATAAGAAAATGGGCTTAAAATGTAGTTTCACAACCAGCTGTTAAATTTTCCTTAAATAAATACTAAAAACCTAAACTTCATTCATTACAACTATTTCACACTTCTCTATAGCTTGAATCCTGCATTCTCCATGTCACAACCTCTAGCAATACCTGTAGCAATTTCTTTAGATCGTATCGGTAAGAAAAAATGTTGCCTCAATGCAGCAAACAGATTTTGCTGTGTGTGTGTCTGTTGCTTCGTGTTTCCATCTAGTTTTACCAACTGACACAGATGGGTGCAGATTTGTGGTATTAGGGATGATATTTTATTTGGTGGATCTGATACACTGTAATGTTTCTGTCCTCCACCCGTTAGTCATCAGCGTCGCAGCTACCAAGAAACCCAAGTGCTCCCATAAATGAGACGTTAAAGATCTGGAAGAATTTTCCAGTTCCTGCTTCATGCTGACTGTAGGCATAGTTGCTTTCACAAGCTAATAAAACAGTACTCTAGCCGCTCACCTAACAGCAAGCATAAGAGTAGGAATTTAACATAAGCAGTACTTTTAACGTACAACAAATTTTTTCTATCATGCACGTTGAATGTACTGATAGATACACAGATATATTGAATTGAGGGGAAAAATGTGGATTCAATCCTAATTCATACTACACCGGGTTTAGCCCACTTTTCCTCGCGAATCTGCTTGTGAGAATAAAAGTGCGAGTGGATTCATTCGTATTCATGCACTTTCTCTCTGAAATTCTCTCATTTAGAGGAAATGTATAAATAAAAAAAGAAGCATTTGAGTGAGTGCTGCAGTGAGTGGTGAATTATATAACTACTGTTGAGCATGCTCGGTGTGGTAGTGGGGGTAGGGTGCTTCGCACAAGCAGCTCAGAGTCCCAATTGTCATCACAGATTAGTTCCAGACGCAGAGTTCACAACGATGGCTGTAATGAGAGGATGTAAATGTATGGCATGTAGTAGTGCAAGGGGAGGGGATCTAAAGTGTGACGAGAGAGAGACACACGAGTTCTGCTCTCACACACACACACGTGTGAAAGTGTGTGAGAATGTATGCTACTCGACAAAACACGCAAATTTCTCCGTAGCAACAGTAGCGAGGCTCTCTCTCCTCCTGTGACGAACTGAAGAAGTGCCGCTTCAGAGAAGGGGGAGGGGAAGAGAGCTAGAAAGGAGGGAGAGGCAACTGACCTTTTACAAGAAGACATGCATCTATGCATCTGCATATATTCAGCTAATGGGTAGAGACAAGGAAGCGAGAGGTGAAGTGGGGTGTGAATCTTTGAATGTGACAAATACGAAATCTCTCATATTTGACATTGCAGAGCATAGCTCTGTGCATGTGCGTGTGTTTGTGTGTGTGCGCGTGTGTGTGTGGGTGACCGCGCATCTTGCAACTTCTGTAACAATTTATCTGGGTGACAGTGTGTGCACTAAAACCACACAAAAAGTGTGTGCATGTATGACTGGTAACACAAAGACTCTGCTCACTTTTATCTTGCACTGAATAATTTACAGAGTGTTCGGTTTGGCCAGCATTACAAGTGTCAGAACTTCACACTCCCAGTACTATTCAAATTTATATTTGAATACTATTTACATATTCGAAGGCAAAAATGCTTTTCGAAAACACAAATTTGCTAAATGTTTTGGACAAACAAAAATGCATATATGCTTGTGTGGCACAGTAAATACCATCTATATTAACTTTAAGATCTTACTTTTATATAATTATACAGAGGGGGAAAAAAAGAGCTCATAATTATTTTTTTTTAAAAATTTAATCACAAATACAGAGCTACTACTCACTAAACATGTCATGCTCTCACCGCTAGCACCAGTCTCTCCTGTCTCCAGTATAAATCAATACGCAACTCTGCAGCACCTCAGCACCGCGCATGCTAATCAGGAAACGCAGCTTTCAGACTACACAGCTGGGAACCTTCCTTTATATAACACCCTACAATAATACAAAGGGGTTGCATCATCACAGCTGATTTGTACCTGCTGTTATGCCACAAGCTATTTTCTTCATGGTGAGAATCATAACAGCCTCCCATCTGAATCAGTATATAGAAAGAAAATTGCTATACAGTGTGGACGTAAAGCAAAGTCATAGCAAGTGTTGTGGTTTGTAGTGTGTGTGTGTGTGTGTCTGTGTGTGTGTGTGTGTACATGTGAAGACAGACAGGCTACAGTGAGAACACAGTACACACACACACAAAAAATGGACTTGCAGCTGCTCTCCTCGGCCATCCTGCTCAGCATCTACTAGGCAATCATCACGTACACAATAAATGAAGCATCTGCTTGCTTTTGTACAATAAAGGCCATTAAAGCCTGATATGACTGTAGTGAGAGCAGAAGCTTACGTACCTTGATGAGGAGTCACTGGAGCACAGTCCATCCCTGCAACACCCACACATACACAGCTATTAAACACAGCGAATTTCTTCAGCTACTTAGGAATGATCATTACAGACAGTTTTATATGATGTACCAGTTTTGCTGCACAAGTGGCTGACTACTGTAAATAAAGTGCCACATATCAGAGAGTAATAATATTAATAAGAACCTAATTACACAGAACATTTTCTATGTTACACTCCATTTTGAATCAAAAGATACAATATTAAAGAAAGCTTCTATATAACTCAGGTACAATTTATCTCCCTGTGACAGAAGAATAGGCCAGGCTTTGATAAAGTAAACGGAATAAAATTACCGTGACCTGCACTAATCATCTTTTCCTGGTAATAATGCCAGTTACCTACATGTTCACTTAATCATTTAATCACAGTGTCGGAGACAGTACTGTACAAGAAATCTGTTAACACTAAACATCCACTGCATCTACAACTGAACTAACTAAATAACTCAAATAAGCATGCTGTACATATGATGCATATATGCATGTATATATTTTATTCCAATGTACATTTTCTCAGGTCCTCATATATATATATATATAAAACCAATTATCCATTCCATATTTATTCAGCACTTATTCCAGCTCCACTGCACTCTGGACACCAATTATCCATTTCATACTTATTACATATTTATACTACCATCTTTGCACTCTGCTCTACTGCACTATAGCCCTCTGGGTTTTTGTTTTTGTTGTGGTTTTTTTTGTCTTTGTTGTCTTGTTTGCTGTATGTTTATCCCTGTCTTAGAGAACAACGGAAAACCGGAGTCCAATTGTACATATACTTGGCCAATAAACTGATTCTGATTATTTTGATTCTGTTCCTATAGTCCAATATAAAGGGGACTGAATGTAGATGTACAGTATGTGCTTTTACTGTATGTAGAAGACGTCATATTCATGGAGCTTTAGCATACTTATTACGGTTATGCTTTGTAAATGACTATTATGCAATATCATATTAATGTATAAAATATTTGGTATGTGATGTATAGGAATTAAACGTTCATTTCAATCATTAAATGAGACACAGTTATTATTAGTAGTGGAAATAATGGCTAGACTAAAATATATTAAATATACAGACATACAGCATTCCTAACAAACACAAAATCAAAAGTTCCACAAAAAAAGTTCTACAAGCAAAAATATACACGCTAGGTACTAATACAAAGCCCTATACTTAAAGCCAAATGATTTAAAAGACCCCAAAACATTTTTTTTTTTTTTTTGCAGAGCACTCAATAAGCCTGCTGTGTCCAGAATAGTATACACAGCATGTTCCCTTCAAACGTTTAATACGAGTCCCCGTAAAAAACACAGGCCATTTGTGGAATGCCAGAGGCGGGCAGGCCACCTCTCTCCATCCATAAAAGAGACTTCATAAATGAGATTTCTCTCTGGCCATGCTTATAGGCCATATACTTCTCGATTCAAACCATATGGTAAAATGCATTAGGTTCAATTCAGATAATAGGACGATGACTACAAAATGGCCACTGTGTCCTTATAGTGCATTACTTTTTCAGTAGAGGTGATTTTCAAGCAAGTGTTAGACCTTGGTGTACCTTTACAGGAAGGATCTAAATTATATTAGATGAACTACCACTCACCTGTCAGAGTAATAGGAGTCTATAAAGTCATGTGTCCTTTTCTTATTCCTATAAAAGAAAAAAGAAAAAAGAATAAAATCGAGGCATCATTTACAAAACTTTAATAGATTTGAGATCAATAATCAAAACCTTCTTTTCCATTCAATGGCATTATGATCCAATCTCTTTTTATCATTTCAGTGTAGAATCTATATAATGTATAGCATACAGTATGACGTTACTATATAAATACTATAACAGTTCTAATGTTCTACTAACAGTAGGTCTGATTTCATGAGCCTCCATCTTTTGAAATCCTACTCTCTATTGTAGCTTTTTATACATCTTGGAATTACTGAGCATGTCGAGTCGATGTGTTTATGTGGGGGAGGGAGCACACACACACCCTGGGGTCCATTCGTTGCCCTCTGGAGGGCACGCTTGTGTAACCATGGCAGCAGGTGTAGTGTGTGGCGTGAAGGGGCTGCCGATGAGGATACTTCCTGGGTGAGTCACCCTCTGCGGAGTGCTTATAATCTGTAGAAAGTGAGAGGGAAAGGGGCGGAGGAAAAGAGGATAAGAATATCCTGAGCCAAATATAGTAACCTGGGTCTTTCGTAAAAGGCCATACGAGACAAATACACAGACTAGGAACCGTAAAAATGATCGATTCTATCATGCATGATTCTTCTTGAAAGGTCTTTGATCACTTTTACGTGCACTGTGCACTGTGGTGTGTCGATAATGACAATGGATCACTTTTACTTCACTTCACATATTATATATATTTTTAAAAATAAAATCAACATTGGCAAATGCTTTAGATTAAAAATAATAAGTAATAAATGTGTGTTTTTCATGGATAAACCAATGAAAGTGATTATGTTAAGGTATTCTGAGCATTTTGCACTATTACACCACCTTTAATAAATAAATAAATAAATAAATAAATAAATAAAAGTTTTATAATCATATCCTGGCACTCTAAACTGATATCTAATCAAACCATCCCAGATTCCTTCTAACACATGATCTCATCGTCATCCCAAGTCTACACTCACGTTTTTATAATCATCCCTCCAGGGACAGGGGCATTCCAAGGACATGTTAAACGAACCATCAGACCCCTTCATGCTGCATGTGTCCCCTGTGCCCTCTTTCTCCCCTTCCTCTCCATTCCTGCTATCATCACCTCTCTCTCTCTCTCTCTCTCTCTCTCTCTGTCCTTCATCTCTTCGCCTAGCATACAGTACGGAGGGCCATGCTATTGGCAAGCGTGCATGGTGTTGCGTGGGTTTGTAAATGGGAAGTCACGCATGTCATCACTACCTCACTAACGAGCTCATTAATGAAATGAAACACACAGAGTTCTGTTCTCTATTAACCAAGCTAAAATGAGGTTTCCTTTGCTTCTCTAACACATTTTTTTTTCCTCCGAAATCTCCTTCTTAACCTCCTCTATGACGTATTGTTCTATCCACCTGCTTTGCCGGGCTCTTTCTCTTTACTCTTTAAGCAGTCTCCTCCTCCTCCTCCTCCCTGTCGCTCTCCCTCACTGCGTCCCCACTGACCCCTCTACTGCTGGCTCCCTCTGTCCTCCTCTTTCACTCTGCATATATACATAATTCAGTGCAAATCAGCACTGCACACAAGCATGCACTTGGCCATGCAGCAGGCGGAAATTGAATGCGTCAGTGCCACCTGCTGGACACACAGGGCTCTGCAATCCCTGGGATTAAAACCATAACTAAACAATCAGTTCCAGAATTATTGTTATTTCATGTCAGGCACAAAACAAATGACTGTCGGATACACAGTAAGGGATATTCAGAATTTAAAGGTCGCTTAGAGCTGTGAAGGGGCACAATACAGTTTTATTTCAGCCCAAGCACCACTGCCCACAAATCGCTCTCCGCCACAACATTATACACAGGGCATCATGTGCTTTTTGTTTGTCCTTTTAATGATATGAATTATGTGCATCACTACGGGAAGGTTAAGCGGTTGTTTGAATGTCTCTAAATGTTATTCGATAAGATTTAAATATGCTTTTTATCCCATTTTCTCATTTGCCAATTCCTACCCACACGTTTATTCTTCCATGTCACACACAAGTTACCAACTAACGTGAGAGCTAGAAATTGCTTCCATCGCATCTTTTTAAAGGATAGTGTTAACCGCCCTCGTCTGCACACACAAACTGTGTGGCATTGCTGGGATACAACCTTGGATGTTGCGCCTCTGGGAAGCCACTGCGCATTAAGATCGTGAGACCTGTACTTATTACAGACAAAGACACCCAAATGATGTAGCCATTCTAAACAGAGCCATGTCTACTCATATCCATATGCTCTCTGAATAAACTGCAAACATTTGGCAAAAACCTGGATAAAACGAAGGCCCTGTTTACACTTGGTTTTAAAATGCGTCTTGGACGATGAGGTCATAAATGGACAGCTGAGACACATCACGGTTTACACCCGTGTCTCTCATACGTCTTCGAGGTGTCCAGATGACCATCACTTCTGTTTTTATTTCGCTACTGACTACATCACATACGCTAGAAGATCAAACCGCTCCGTGCAGTTATTGCGTCATTTGTGTTCCCGGACATCTGCCAGATATGTTCAGCACAGACTAGCTAAGAAAACGAAAATGTTTCTGTGTTCATGGTCAGGGACATGTTAGTATTTAAACTAATGGTCAAATGCATCCCAAACCACATCCTGAATGAGTCTTTGTGGTCGTTTACATTTGTATTTAGCACTGTCCACTTATGAATCGATCATCTAAGATGCATTTTTTTAAACCAAATGTAAACAGGATCGAAGAAGTCCACAATTCCTGCAAACTTAAACAACACAGCACGTTCTCAAACCTTTGTTCTTAAACAAATCACATTGTTAATTGTTATCAAGTGTTATGTGCAGAAGGTCACTGATCTGAAATAAAATTAAAAAGGTCTGTCAAATGAGCAAGTGTATCAATAATGTGTATCTTTTAGCAACATAAAACAAATTGGTACTAGATCCTAAGTGCTTTATACAGGACAGGCCTCAAGAGCCCTAATAGGTGATGATGTGAGGTCAAAAACAGTGAGCCAACAAAAGAAGAGTCTTTACGTAGTGTTAAAGTGGACACAAACGTGTATTATTGCTAATGTGGGGGTAAACAGCACTAAAGACAAGCCTGTCAGTTAATAAGCATCTGCATGATCAAAACAGTTTTTCAGCAGATGACTCACCATCGGTGTGCCGACATTAGAGTTCACTGCTCCTAAAGTGGTCTTGGTGACAGGGCTATAGCCGGACGGTGCTATAAGAGAAATGTTACCTGCAAACAGAAAACGACAACAAAAAAAAAGGCCATGTTAATATATATAATTAACACCACAGTAGAGTGCTGGCTATGACGAATACAAAAAGCAGTCTCTCATTTAATTACCCCACTGCAGTTCTGACATTTTGACAGTGATTTTTCAACACACATTTAACCAAACGCTTTCCATTAGTCTGAAAGCCTGGCTCAGTGAATGACAGCTCAGTCAGCACTCATAAAAGTTTTGAGAGAGACTGCAGCTGAACTATACAATCAAAAGAAACCACTTTTGCAGATTACATTTTTCAAAAAACGTGTCCAAACATGCATCTAAAAGGGCATATTTGACTGGAAGTGCTCAAGTGTGGGAGGCCGAGGCACAATGACAGTGAAAAGGCTCAGTGTGGCTCAATAGGACACAGGCGCAAATCAGTGGATGTGACGTGCCTAAAGTGCAAAAAGAGTTCATTTTCTCAGGGGCTTTGTGTCTGAATGGGAATGCAAATACCCTCAAGACTGTTGCATATGAATGCAAGGCGATGCAAATAGGCCTTGGAGCACGCAAGAGTGAAAACTACTGTACACGCTTGACATTCATTATCAGACGCCATGCACACCCACAGGCTACACAAAGAGCATCAAGCAAAAATGCAGACAATAATGAATGATATCTACTAGGGATCAGACAGGGCTGGGAAATATGACAATAATATCAACTTCATGATGAACTGACACAATACACTTCAGTACTTTTAATAAAAATCTCTGATTGGTGCACCTGAGTGGCGTAACAGAAGAGCGCTCGCCCCATCACCGGGAGTTCGAATACCAGTGATATCGTGGCCACCCATGGCCGGGAGCTCTGGGGAGCAAAACTGGCCGTGTTTTACGTTATGAGATGCTTTTCTGCTCACTACAATTGTAAAGAGTGGTTATGTGAGTTACTGTAACCTTCCTGTCACCTCAAACCAGTCATTCGCTCTGAACTCTCTTACCAACAAGGCATCTCTGTCTGCAAAACTGCTGCTCACTGGATGTTTATGGGTGCACTCACTAGGCATGGTTGCCTTATACCCTGCCTTAGTGCAATTGTCTCCCTTCCCCGCTGGCCTGCAGGCCGAGTTCCGTGCTTGTGCGCGGTTAGCGTTCACACTGATGCACACGTGGCCGAGCTCAACTAACTGCGCCCGAGCCCACCGTTTCCAATCGGGCCAAGTGAACTGCACTCGAGTGTGGCACGCAGCAAACACACTAGTTACGCGAAACGGAATTGGCGGGTCAAACGCGCTCGGGCGCAAGATGGAAACAACGTGAATACGCCGTATGTGTCGCACCATTCGAGCAGCTAGAGTGTGTGAAATTTACAGGAAGTCAGCAGTTTCTGAAATACACAAACCAGCCTTTCATGGCCAATTCCATCTCTATTATCGAAGTATATCCTATTGCTAATACTTCTAATACTGCTAATCCTATTGCATATCATATCATATGTCATCAAAGTTTTGACTAACTACTCACAAGACAGTTGACTACACCTGGCAATGCGTGCTAGCTGCTGTATAATGGCCTGGTTTTTGAGTGTACCAAGTACTGCATAGAGGTGCACATGGGCAAATAGTAACACCTCAACTTACACTCTGCTGTAATGACTTTCTTCTATGCTCTTTGAACTATAATAAAAGAAAATACCACACAATAAAATGCACAATGCCACTGCATGTCTTCCTGTAGCTACATTTATACAAATCAGTGTCTCTGGGGTTAAGGCTCTAGGCTACTGATGAAAAGATCAGCGAAAGCAGCAATACCGGGCTGCCAGTGGGCCACTGAGCAACGTCTTTACCCAACATCTGCTCCGTTTGACTGTTAGCTGCTTTGGATAAAAGAAACTAACAAAAACCCAAATGAATGGATGTATTATGTACCCAAAGCCATGTTAATATATTGTTCGCATGCCCCAGCCTCATATCACCCATCAGACAATACTTATGAAGCACAAACACAAGTCACCTGATGTACACTGTATAGACAAAAGGTTTGTGGACACCTGAGCATAACACTCATATGTGCTTTGTTAAACATCCCAGTTCAGATTTAGTCCCTTCGCTGTTATAATAAGCTCCATTTTTCTGGGAAGGCGTTCCACTAGATTTTGGAGCGTGTCTGTGGGAAACTGTGTTCAGTCGGATTGAAGTCATGGCTCTGTGTAGAACCACTCAAGTTCTTTTACACCAACCTCAGTGTTCCATGTCTTCACTGAGCTCGCCCCATTGTGCACAGGTGCACTGTCATGCTGGAACAGGTTTGGTCCTCTTAGTTCCAGTGAAGAGAAATTGTAATGATACAGCACACAACAACATCCTAAACAACTGTGTGCTGCTTCCAGGTTTGTGCAAAATAGTGAACCTGTCTTATGGATAAGAAATCTAATATATTAATTATACATATTATAATAATTTTGAATCATATTCAAAAGCCTATTAAATTAAAAATGTTGAAAGCGATCACTGCCAAGCTTGATCGGTTAAAATCCTTCTTGCAACTAAGTAACATGTATAAAGCGGGTGACCTGAGAGTGCAGCAACTGCTTTACCACCTCAAAGTTGAGTATTTTTCTATAACCCCACATCCTGCAGCAGTTTGTCAACGCTAACAATTCTTTGATTCAGCTTAAACCGTTTACAATTATATTTACTGTTGTGGAACATCTGCGAAACAACTTAGTCCCTGTTCTCACTTATGTTATAGAACCACACACAGTTGTTGCCTCAGCAGTCTATATTTCTTTCTCTCTCTCTCTTAGAGCTATTAAACAAACAAAAAATCCCTATAAAATATACATTAAAAAAACGATATAATAAACATCTCCTCACAGAGAGCATAATAGCTACGATTCCAGGTTTATGAACTGTCCCACCCTACAAACCCCCGTGCAAGTTGTTAATATAAAAATGATAATGTATTACAAGTGCTTTACTACGATCCTTGCAACTGGAACTTGAAATTGAGTCTTAAACACCTTCTGACCAATCGGATTGGAGAACTCAAAGGTGCAGTGACATATGATACTAAATAACACAACATTTTCAGTGCCACTTTGATCCATCTAATAATTTGTGCAGGACGGCAGTTGTATATTTATTTTACCCTTTCCTTTATTTACGATCAGAATAAGCTTATCGTGTTTGTGTGTAAGTTAGTTAGTAAAAGTTAGCACCCTGCGCAGACATTATTGTTTTATTTTACGCGGCTCCTGCTGTAGAGACGTTCCCGTGCTATAGAGGGCAAAATGATTGGCGCAGACTCCGTGTACTTATTCTACCACGTGCAGATTTGCTCACAGAAGCTGCTTTGAAGATTAGCAGTGTGTTGCTGTATACGTATCGTCAAAGTTGACATTTGACCACAGCACTGCTGAATTCTCAAACCTGATTCACAGCTCTGACAGTAGTCATAATAGGCCAACTGTAATTAGCAAACTGCTGTAGCACAAGAGGAATAAGACTCCAGTAACATTCTTAGTTTACCTATAATAGCAAGCTCCGTCATGTTTTATTCTTTATTCTTTATGTTTTATTTTCTTTACAACAGCTGAAATAGGAATGACATCAACCTTTCAAGCTACAGATCAAATAATCAAAAGCGTTATTATTTGTTTATTCTTTAATCTATTATAAATGTGGGACTGCAAATGTCACGCGCCTTGGAATTATCGTCAGTTTAACAGTTTAACAGCTAACACGTTTTTCAATTCATCTTCTGACGAAAGAGCTGAGGCACAGATACTAGCATCAGGTTGTTGAGTTGATTTTTACAACTCTTATTATATAGCTGAATCAAATGCTTGCAGTGTATGATAAAGAGACAGCTGTGGTGTGAATGCTGGGGTTGTGAGTGCACGACTGGGAGGGTGGCAGAGCCTGAGCACAACACACACACACACACGCACACACACACACGCACACACGCACACACGCACACACGCACGCACACACACGCACGCACACACACGCACGCACGCACGCACACACACGCACGCACACACACGCACGCACACACACACACACACGCACACACACACATGCACACACACACGCACACACACACACACACACAGCAGCCGGGGTTTCAGCAGAGGAATGCATCAGAGCATCAGCGCCTCGGCTCTACAGAGGAACAATGAGCAGAGCTTCATTAGAATACAGCTGAGCTTCAGCCCCAGCAGAGACGCACGTGCACATGGGTACACACACATGCGCTCACTCTCACACACACTCGCACAAAGTCTAAATTAAACATCTATACATTTAAATGATATCTGCGGTAACAAAACAAGCCATGCTTTTATCACTGATTTCTCAAAACAACAAAACAAGCAAAGAGCGAGCAGAAAACGCACAACAACAACGTCAGCCTGCAGTTCCCAAATATTGAAAGTGTGTGCCTACAAACGACATCATACAGAGCTTCCATACCTTAAAGGCTGAACACAGAGTAACCACGAAAGTGTCTGCCTAGATGCAATGATCTGCTCACACAGGTCTCAATCTCAGTAAGTTACCTGCTTGTTTTTGAAGAGGAATGAGCAGTACGTCCATACCCGCCACCTTTCGCTCTTTCTCTTTCGGTCTGCTTGTCTTTCATAAGTCCACCACTCCAGATTTGTTCTCAGTCCTACACACACACATACACACACGGGGCAGACCACTCCTCCCCTCCCCCGAACTTTTAGCCACAGAGGAACTACAGACTAGAGGTGGGCCACAGGATAGGAATCCACTCACGCATCATACTGAATGTGAGCGTTTATTCATTAATGGATCATTATTCATTTTCAAACTATAAAGCCAGGCACTGAACTTGAACTGAACGCTGGGCTTCACTGATATCTGCCGTGCTGCTTAAACGATCGGTACTTGTACCTTACAACATTTCCACTCGCATTTGACTACAATATAAATATGTGTAATGTAAACAGGTTTGGAGAAGAACGGAGAGTGAATTCATACGGCTACGGCAGTCAGCTTGAGTAAAAGAACAGCTTACGAACCACAGTCTTTGTTAACAGGTTACGCATACTTAATTAGGTGTGGCGAGAGAGGAAAAGCCCTCGTGGCGCATTACTCAGGGCCGGTGCTTTAAAGAATTCAGTGTTAAACAAGCCTGCAGTCCGTTTAAGCTTTGGTTTAAATCAACTTTGGACACTTTGATTTTAAAATGACAGCAAAACAGAACACACTTTCAGTTTCCTGAATACTGAATACACTTTCCTTTTACACGAGTAAAGCCCATTAGCCTGAGCAACAGAGAAAGAGAGGGAGGAGTTAAGGAAAAGGAGAACCATGGACACGTCTGCCCGGTTCCACCAGAACCTCCATTCCACACATACTGTACAATCACTCTGTCTTTAAACACAAGAGGCCAGGCTTACATTCACACACATTCACTCATTCATATAAATACACAAACACCCACACACACGCACGCACACATACACAGATGTATCTGGTTATTTAATATCTGGATATCTAAGCCTACAGTGTGTGTGTGTGTGTGTGTGTGTGTGTGTGTGTGTGTGTGTGCACGCGCGTGTGATGTAGAAACAAAGAGGATAAAGCAAAACAAGTACTGTAGTTGATATTGTTCTTGTCTCACATGAAGTAAAAAAGTGACTTGTGAAAACAGAGCTTGTTTTCCATTCTTAGGCCTTGTTCACACGGGCGTTAAAATCAAGCATTTGTAGTGTTTTCTGGCATTTGTAGTGTCCGGTGATCGTGGATCAAGCGCCCTGGGTTTTCTACACATTGGAGTGAATGAGTGTGTTCACACGGGTTTCCGTGACGTGCATTTGTCCGGCTGCGCGTTTCTACGGCGTCAAAAAAACGTTGCATGCAGCTTTTTCTTGGCGTCAAAATCCCAACGAACACAAGGAAAACGCTGTTACTGCGTTTTCTTCGCGTTCATTTTACGCTTTGGAGGACCGAATATATCCCATGATCCTAC
>JAOVYU010000063.1:17995391-18009518 GCA_025674565.1 Synodontis membranacea | reverse complement strand
CAGGCCATTGTCGTAATTATGAACGTGAACCGTTAAGATAAACAAATCCAATCTGAGCAAAATAAAAATCAGATTTCAACAAAGAGGCTTGTAATGTGAACGCAGCCTAATGCTCATGTGTATGGACGAGCGTACGTATCTGAACAGTGCTGATATATACTACTTATAGCACAAAAACACAAATGTGTCAAATCAAGCATGGAAGTAAACACAGCCAGATGTTTGTTTGAGCCTGCTGGTCTCCCTTCAACATTTTATAGCAAGAATCTGCAAACGAACCTTGTGTGAATTTGCATGCACTGGTCATGCTCAGATATCTAAGAACATGATTGTGCCTCTTATTATTGTGGCATTATTATTGTGGGTGCTCTCTGTGTTCTCATATTACTGTGGATATGACACTGATTAGAGTGGCCGAATGCTGCATTATCCTCGTTACCGGAAGAATTAGCACATCACTCATGCAAATCCTCTACATGCTACCATCTTTCATGGTACAGGTTTACTCATGTGAATATAAGCATGATGCACTGGTGCTAAAAGAGGGACATCATTTCCCAAAATCAAGTGCAGAAATCCATAACCCTGGTTTCCTTGAACATCGATTAATAAGCAAACCATCAAATATTGGAGAAACAAGATGCTGAGAGCTGTACGTAATGAATTGGGAAAAACATTTCAAATGGTAGCATTTTTACAATTTCTAGTAAAAAAAAAAAAAAGAAGAAGAAATTTGCTCCCAAGTGGCAAAACAGAAAAGCGTTCACCGTATCTTCAGGTGTTAGTAACTACAATTTCCAGTGCTGCCACCTCGACCCGTAACAGGAAGCCCCACAATGTGTGGGAAGGATGGCATACTCTCTTTCTTGTCAATCAGACCGATAAACAGTCACTGGTGAGCTTCTGTAAGCACACGTGTTTAGAAGAGAGCTGACAGTGCTTTCCTTTTGTTGCAGGACGCAAGCACATGACGCGACATGAGCGACGGTTTAAGACGTGGTGGTTGACGTCTCTGAGGAAGCACGAGCTGGCCAGTGGACGGAAAGCGGCAGATGATGATACGAACAGGAATACTTGACCATTTTGGCAGCTGGTAAATGATACGGCTGAATGATTTACCATTTACACATCTATACCGCAGCATCAACCGACAGAGTATGGATTCCGCAGATAGCCGTAGCATGAGCAACCTTTTCAATTCTACACAACAGCACAGGTCTTATACACCCAGCACGTACAGTGAGAGGTAGCCGGTCTCAAACGTCTCCTCGACTGAGTGAGGATGAAGCGAGAGGATAAAATTAGATGTAGAAATGAGTGTAACTAAAGAAGGCGGGTACGGATTTGTTTCCAAACACAAAAACGTCCTCTGTTATTTGGAGATATTTTGGGTTTAGGAAGGAGGATGTAGAAGAGAGAGAGAGAGGTGTTGGGCATGGCTTGCCTTGTCGAAAACAGAACAAAGAAAGGCAGCACATCAAACCGTTTCTATCAGCTTAAGCAACATCACAAAGCACTGTATGGAGTGGGCTTGTGACCGGGCCAGACCACACATCTTTTGCCAAACCTAAGCAAGCGTTAATTCCCAACGCGTTAAGTAGCGTAACACCATTCGGATCTACTTCTAAAAGGCACAAAGCGGTTACAGATACCATGGCGTTCCACATCATTAAAGACATGGTTCCTGTAGACACTGTTATGAAAGAAGGCTTCTGAAAAAAAAAAAAAAATGGTTGGCACGCTAGATGAGCGCTATAAAACTACCACCACGGACGCGTGGCCTAACCCGAGCTTCACAATAAATGCGGGACAAGCGTTAATGAAGACTTTGCCAACAACACAGACTAATGGTCCAGCCAGACAACTGAACCCAAAATGAGTTTTAAGGATCACTGTTTAGAATTTATAGTCATGAATTATTAGAAATGTAATCTAATATTCATAAATATGTTTTCATTAGTGTATAATGACCTGTATCTATGAATCACTGAGTTTTTTCGTAAGATTAGAAACAAGAGCATTAAATGTTCCTACCGTAGGACAGTTGACCCTCGGCACTTTGCGCTTTGACTTTCGCGGCTTCACTCCATCGCGTTTTTTTCCAATACAGTATATTCATTAAAAAGTTGATCGAGACAGTGAAAATGATACAGCTCGCACTCGGTTGTCTGAGTCAATTATACACCCCTGTATTAAAATTAAAATTAGTGTGTGTATGGATTGTAGGCCCATATGTAAATGATGCGTGCATTGCGGTTACAGAATCCACTTGATGGAGCGATGGAACCCTACAAAAGCCTCCTCACGCATATGAAAAGACAGCGCATGTTCTTCAGCCGCGCATCATCATCCAACAAGTTGCACAATTTTCATAGTTTAGAGGTTGTGTGTAAGAACTGTGTGTTTAATTAAATGCACAATAATAAAAATATGATATTTGTAACGTCTACTATGTCGTTTTTTTCTCTTATTTTGTCTAATATATCGGATAATACGAGTGTAATGGTGACCAAAGGGTGTTATTTCATGTCTAGAGGGCTCTAATAATGCTAAA
Organism: Synodontis membranacea; assembly: GCA_025674565.1. Lineage (NCBI taxonomy): Eukaryota > Metazoa > Chordata > Actinopteri > Siluriformes > Mochokidae > Synodontis > Synodontis membranacea. Next base: position 18,006,964 of record JAOVYU010000063.1, on the reverse strand, counting down.
AACCATATTTAGAAGGTCGTAAACAGGTTTTCTATGCTCGAACTACAAAAGTATTCGATATATAAATAAAGAATGCTACTTCGCGGAAATTCACTTATCGCGGTCGAGTCTGGAACGGATTAACCGCGATAAACGAGGGTTGACTGTATACTGGCTAATGTTATATAGTTTAAACCAGTAATGCAGTGAAATCAAAACTGTGCGTACTGTACATGAAATATTGTGTATTTCATGTACTTTAGAATTGCTGTACTTTGTGGCGTATACGTCTAAATAAATCTGCCCAAAAAAAAGCAAACAACAAAAAAAAGGCATGCTAAAATTTCTCATGAAGTCAAGGCATGTTTCATTCCCAATTTAAACAGAGAACACAACTGACTCTTTTGATTTCTGTCATTTTAATTTACCCTATTTAGCCCCTCAGTTTTCTCCCTAATTTAGTCATGGCCAGATCACTCCCAGCAGAATCCCTCACTCATCTCATAACAGCTACCAACTGGGGTGAAGGCGATCATGTGCTTCCTCTGTGGCACACGAAGCCGCCCGACCGCATCTTTTCGAACTGCTCAAGCAGCAGCAGGAATGCGCTATCCGCCCACCTCCGCATGCATGAGCTCACAGACGCCCACGATTGGCCTGTGTCACTAATGATTGACAGGGGAGAGAGAGATAGTATGCCACCCCTCCTTCTCTGAGAGCACTGCTAATTTTGCTCTCCTGAGCTCCCGGCCATGCGTGGCTGTGGCAAAAACGGGATTCTAACTCGTGATCGTTGGATAACAGGGTGAACCTCACAAAAACATCTCCCAAAACTTGCACAGTGGTGTATGTCTCAGAGAATAATTTTACAGCACTCGACAACCTCGTCGTTTATCAGGTTACACTCCTTCACGACAGCTAGTGTGCTCGCAAGCAAGTTCACGTCCTAGACATTTCTCTGCTTACTGAACCCTGTTTCTAAACGGACAAGAAAGTCCCGCAAGACTTGTTAAACCTTACAGCAGAAAAGAAAAAGGTAGCAAGGTATCTAAACGTCTAAATATATAATGCAAATTCAGACCATCTGCAGCATAGATGTTCCCTAAAAGCTGCAAACATCTTGTGCTGCTAAGATTATTCTGTTTGTGCGCCTTTCATGCACCTGCTGACTGTTTGTGACTGCGGCGGAGCACCTGCCCCAGCCTCCGAGACAACATTTCGCTCGCGTTCAGCTCAAGTGCTGCCTTTCCTGATAAACGAACCTTCACAGAGTTCACGAAAGCAGACAACTTTCCATCGATAAAACAAATAGAAATGTTATATTCAAAGCGGAGTATAACCGACTTGAGTGGGGTCACAGGAAATCCTTTTCTTAAATGTTTAGAATCGATATTACAGGTGAACTCTCGAATCGGAGTAGTGTTGATTAGTCCGCACGCTTACAGTATATCAGCATGCTGCTTGTAATATGTTACCGTTTCTTGAGCAACTGCTCAGGCACGGAGTTGTACGCTGGATGCTCGCATGAACTCTTAGTGTTGTTTTCTGTAAGAAGGTGGTTCCTGAACAGTTTTGGAAGGAGTCTGCAGTGTCGGCACTAACAGTCGGAGGTAAAGCGTTAAGTTTAAGGAGGCAGGAACATCATCTGGCTGGAGGACTTCGCAGTTTCTCAGTAACATCACGAACTGGATTTTTCTGTCTTATTAACTGACCCAAGAAAAGAGGGAAAAAAAAAGCAGGGGAGGTAAAGACTGATTAGAGCGGTTATATAAGGTCACCCGAGTGATAACAGCAACTTGTTTTGCACACAGTGCTGTTCTTTAATTTATTCTGTAACAGCATGCTCAGTTACGAATTATGCCTTACTTGGCAAACTGATGTACCGGGGGAGTTATAAACCTATTTTTATGCACATCTTGCAAATCATATTTGACCCATTTATTCACTCACACACACACAGACACACACACAGACACACACACAGACTCACACACAGACTCACACACAGACACACACACAGACACACACACAGACTCACACACAGACTCACACACAGACTCACACACAGACTCACACACAGACACACACACTCACACACACTCACACACACACTCACACACACACTCACACATACAAACACACATACAAACACACACACACACACACACACACACACATAATTAGATTTTATTCAATTGAGGAACAGTCCTGCTGTCTCTTTTACAAGTAATCACATATATTAAACACTGAGCTTATTCACTGCAGCGATCGGAAAGAAAATGAGGAACGGATGCAAAAGAAGAGTCTCAGATAATCGTTCCAAGGCATTCTGATAGCGTTTGTGCGCAAATATTTCAGAACCAAACTTAATTTAGTACCGAGCAGCACACGGCAGCACAGTGAGTAACTCGACAGATGCATCATGATAACGGCAAAGTCTGGGATGATAAAATCCTACCACAAGTGTCCAAAAAAATCAACATCCAAAAACAAAGAAAACTAGATTCAGTGAATTCGGTATCATTGGGTACTTTCAATATCAATATTGGAAAGATTCTGAAAGTAGGTAGGTGGGTCCACATGCACTTTCAGAGAGAAATATCACCTCATTATTACACGTTTATTACATTCTGGAGAGAAACTGTGATCAGTTGATCAAATGATATACTTCTTGTACTGCTTTTAATTCTCTCATTATCTGCCAGATAAATGGCAGAAAGTCGTACAATCTAACGGCGGTTACTCTGAAGACAAAAGCCTTAAAAAATGTTAAATAAAGCATTTGTAAAAAGGAATGCAAATTGAAATGTTCAGTAAACGCAAAATGTCAAATGGGTCTTTTTATCCAATTAGACGACCTCCTACTTTTTTTAAACCCCAGCCAACCATGTGTGTAAGCGCGTTTGTGTGTGTGTGTGTGTGTGAGAGAGAGAGAGAGAGAGAGAGAGAGAGAAAGAGAGCGAGCGCGTGTCGCCGGCCAGTCTTGCTGAGGGAAGCCATGGGAGAGGCATTAAGCCGACAGCTGGTGAGCCTGCCTGTGTCTGAGGGGAAGATGAAAAGGCCCTGCTGCCCCCCATATCCCATCAGACCCCTGCTGCAGTCCCACATAAAGGCCTTTTGTCCTGCGAGGGAGAGGCCAAATAGAGAAACCACAGAGTCCTTTAAAGTGGCTGCAGCTCTCCCTTTTTCCTCTATGTCTTCCCTTTCCTTTATCATTCTCTGAGAAAAAAAGTCCGGCCCCCGAATGCAATTGAGCTCTGCACACAATGGGTTAAACGCATAGCTGCAAAGGACACGACACTCTGAGAACTTGTTGCTGAAGAAGTGAAAGCAGGTGTAGAGTCAGGCAGTTTGGGTTCAATCTAGATGTTCATTATGCATTACTGACACTTTTTTTTCACCCCCTTTTATTACTGATTCCAAAGTTCATCGCAACCCACACGCAGCAAACAGCCTTCTCAAAGAAACGCGCGCGAGATTGTTCAGAACTGCTCTCGGTTGCGCTGTCTGACGTCGTAAAATTCAGGCGCGAAAGCGATCAAGCGTGTGCTTGTATGGTTTGATTTGCATTCGACGCAAACGGTATCTCTTTACAACACATACATCATAATATGCAGTCATATGACACACCTGCAGAAAAAAACAAAACAAAAAAAAACAATCATCATCCGATCAGATCTGGCTTGCAAAGGTCTTGCTCGGGTTCACGCAGAAATACATCGCGGGTTTTGTTATTGCACTCTACTTCCTTAATATGCAAAAAATGAACTGAAAATGGCATCTGTAATACGTGCTGTATAAAAGAGGTTCTCAGGAAGCACGCCGTTATGAGTTGTAAGCTGGACAGGGACATGGCCGCGTGTATGTCGGGAGATACAGGTTCTGAAACCCTTTTGCTCAGAAGCTCAGACCGCTGCTTTCCTGTCCTGAAGTGTCGAGTGAGCTCATGATTGGGCTTGGGAATTTGCTAATATGAGTATTCTCCAATTTGAGTGGAAAACACTAACCTAAGCCAAACCTAGTGATCAAGACATGAAGGATCCAGTAGAGTTACATTTAGTAACGTGGCAGAAGTTATAACATCCAGTAAGATTACGGTCTGTTATAGACAGCAAGGACAACCTCATTCACATCTGGCATTAACATGCATCCTGGGTGAGCAGATTATAAGTACTCTGTGCTAAGTAAAGGTGCGAACGTGTATCAGTGTGTCCCAGAAGTACTCCCTGCTCAACTACATCATCCCTACTCTGCTGCTACACTAACGGATAAAGGCGATAAAGGCGTCTCGTTAACAGGGCGCGTGGTTAAAATTGATTTTTATTTATAATCGGTCTGCACAAGGTGCACGATCTGTAGAACATTTCTGCTTGAAAATAAATGATGTAGTAGACTGCTGTAATAAAAGTGTGTGACAAATTATCTCCGGAAAAGATAACCTCCAATCGCAAGCGGTCGCTGAAGACGCATTCGTAACGTCAGGTGTGAACCGCCGTGTGTCTCGGGTGTCCACTTGTGATCCGATCAGCCAGAACTCATACTAACGGCAGGTGCGAACGAGTCCTTAAATGCCACCACCAAATACCACTCTACGATACTGATGTTGTCATAAATTACACCACGAAACATGGTTCCCTGCTTCTTTACTTCCTTTGGCTGCATTTGTGATGAGAAATGTTGGTGCAGTTGAAAGCAGTGACCACAAATAAAAGCATCACATTAAAACTCACATCATAATACTGAACACCTGCCTGACAGAGCACATTCTGATTTTTATTCCTGTCATCACGTCTCTCTTCAGCACTTAACTTACATACAGTAACAAGCAGCTGATTGGAAATGAACACTTATTTTGAGCAATCGTTTCATTTTTGTTCCCTTTTGTTTAATAACCAGGATTCCTGAGATGTCACCATTCCTTTTAAAAGGTTATAAACCGTCATGGACGGATAAAAAAAAAAATAGAAATAAGATATGAATTATTGTGTGGAGACAAAAAGAAAATAAAGGAACTTTGACAACGTCCAAATTTTTTTCCCAAAACCCAGTCTGGAAGTTTAAACTGCTCAAGAAATGGAGACAATTAAGTAAAATGTTACAAGATGAAATCAGACTCAGACGTGGCACTACAGGTCAGCTGACACTTTTGTTTGTTCCTTCGTCTTCTCTAACCGCGTGTCAGGAGGGTGAACCCGGAGCCGTCCGCGGGAATACCACGTGGCGTAATCTTGTCATGAACGCGATATGATCATTCCTGTCATATCTGTGCTGTTGTAAAGAACATCCACTACAGCCAGATCCTCTCATCATCCTGCCTGCTTCAATCAAGGACTCAAGGCTACTGACCTGGAAGAGGTGACTCTGTTAGATCTGCTTGAAAAGAACAATGCGAACATGGGAGTGAAAAAACACTGGTCAAAGGCTCTTTCTGCTGGAGGTCGCAGACTGTTAGTCTAATCAGGGCTGAACCGGAGAGAAAAGGTTAACTAGAAGCTCTCCTCCACCACACAGCGCGTTCAGGAAGAATAAAGTACGCTGCGGTTTGAGTGTGTGTGTGTGTGGGGGGGGGGGGGGGGGGTGAGTGTCAGGATGTCCGAGTCCACCCTCACGCTCTCCGCTCGGTGACCCCCTCCATCTGTCACCAGTGCGGGGCCATGGCAGTCTATCACCATGGCAACAGGGTCACTTAGTATGACCGGTGCTCATCTGTGCATGTGTTTAGGAGCAGAAATGCACCGGGAAGGTTTCAGAGCTAACGCGAATGACCCAAATCTGCGTCCTGAAATTATTCGCGTCATATCGTCGCGAGGGCGGCTAAAGACCAGGACTGGCTTCACAAGCTATTCATCTGAATGGCGAGTCAGCAGGAGGGCCTGAATAGCACGAGCTGCACAGAAGACAGGGGAAGGACGGGGAGGACAATGGGTTTAGGACACATCCCGTGAAATCTCACTTATTTTATATGTGTGAGGTGGACTGTGAAAACCCATCAACATCACTGTGGCTGAACCCTGGCAAACCGCTAAAAAGAGGACGATTTTGGCCAAAGTATGTTTTGACACCTCAACTTTAAGAAATCATAAATATATATTATTAACCTGCTTAATGCTCAGTTTGAAACTGTGAACTAAAAACAAGTAAACATTTCGAAAAATCTCTCAAATATTGCCAAAAAAAAAAAAGTTCATACGCTTGCATGAGGTGGTTTTTCAGATGATCTGACGAAGCATGATTTGAAAATCGAAATGGAAACACATTTTTTGCATTTAAGTCATACTGTATGACGTCGCGAAGAGCAAACGGAACTTTTCTGAAAAAAAAGGAAAAAAAAAAAAAAAAAAAAGAAAAAAAAAAAAGAGTGTTCACAAGAGAAGAAACACTCAATGGAAACACAAACCACAATTGCATTTTATTGAAAATTCTATTTTGGGCAAAACTGCAATGGACATCCGGATAAACTTCCTAGCGCTGTCTGAAACCTTCCTAGCTAGACCCAAGTGTGATTTCCTCACGCAATGAATGTCAGGCTTTGATCAAGGTGTTGGATATATGCTGGAGCAAAATGGAAATAAGCCCAATCAATCGATTGTAATCAGACACCGGCAAAATGTCTGCGAGTCAATCCGCAACTAACAATTTTCCCTTGATTTGTGAGTGAGATTTGTGCAGAAGATTCAAGAACTTTTCAGTCCCGGGAAAGCCCATAGTTTACAGAACTACGTACTGTATGGTAGGAAAATTTCACCATGTGAAGGGTTTTCACAAGCCAACAGACATAGGCCTCTCAACACACATGAGAAACAGGAAAAAAAAAAAAGAGAGAGAGAGAGAGAGAGAGAGAAAGTGAAATTTTCTTGAGAAATTTCAGACAGACGGTTCACAGCAGCTGGAAGTGCAAGCTGGACGGGTTCGAGCTCAGGAGCGCTTCACAAACGCGGTGCGGTGAATGCTCAGAAGCACTTTCCATTTCTACGAGTCAGATTAGGTCTTCTGTGTGCTATGAGCAGCTCCGTTTTTAAATCAAGATTCATCAAGTATTTGTGACCATCAGACACCGGTCAACAGAAATGAGAAAACTGAAATGAGATTTCTGAATGATTCTGGATCGGACCTGACGTCTTTACAGGACACAACTTGTCCTCAAGCAAAACGACAATGTACCTTGCATATTGTTACTACGCTCTTGCAGAGAGTGATGAGTTTACCTTTTGGGTGCAGTTCATTTTGGCAGATGTAAACACAGCAAAAAATGTCTGGCATCGACCAAAATAACCAGCCCAAGACCGACTGAACCAAGCGATCTCAGTTCCCTTTCAACAGAACTCTAGACCAGTTAAACTGCAGCAAGACAAAGGATTCGACCCTGAATCGTCACAACTGCAGGAAATGAACCGCACATGCTGTGCATCGTTTTCGTATTATCGTGTTGTACCTTTCAGTCCTTGTTAGTAAATTCTTTGTGTTTTCCATTCTCCTTGACTTGATTATCTTTTTTCCATTCCAGTATTCTGACTAATAAATACAAGAACCTTGTATTTTAACAGCTCTTAAATGCCCCTATAGCTCCCGCAGCTGTGGACGCAACCCAAGATGTTGGTATCAGTTATCGGTCGAGACTCAGGACTCGAAACCGGTATCAAAAACTGAAAAAGTGTATTATTAATCTAATGATATTTAAGGACAAGATCAAAATATCTCAAGGAGTCAAGAGATCGTTCCTGAAGTCGCTCATGGCCGAGAGCGGGGGAATAGAAGTAAACGCTATTAGAGGGAGTCAAATAAAGCAGGCCCAAAATTAGTTCTTGTTTATTTGAACAATCTGTAAATATCCCTGTCTAACATTACTGTATCATCCAGGAAGGCTTGTACAGCCCACGAACACAGCCGGATGAACAGCTTTAGCGCATGTTCCACGCAAGATCTCAACAGCAGCCTGGCTATTTTGATTTCTCAGTATTCTCAGGTCGATACGCAGTGCCCTAAGGATGGCTTTGCTGGTGTTACTTGACTGGCAGAATCACAACGTTTTTTTTTTTTTTGCCCCCCCCCCCCATTATATCACATGGGTCTGAAGCAGCCAGGAAACTCACCGCTGGAGCTTCTGTTTCCCAGAGTGGAATGTGTAATGTAGCAAAGTGAATGGAGGTAATGTTCTGCTTCTCGGCTTCTGCTGGCTCGAATGCGCACGCTCACGGCAAAACAGCACAGTGTCTCATGGGACACGTTACAGTGACAATGGAGTACACAGCAATGAGCTCAACAGCTGTGAAATGGCGCCAAAAGGGACGCACAGGCTTCCTCAGGCCTGCTGTCATTCCCACACAAATGCACAGCTCCAAAGCTTTACACGATTTACACACACACGCACACACACACAAAAAAAATTAAATCTTAGATGGAAATGGGTCACAAGGCAGAAGAATTTCAGCAGCTGCTCAGTAAAGCGCTTAGGGAAGTTTATGCACCAAGTGGCCAACTTGGTCCATATTCTAGCACAAATGTGGACATGATCCCAAGGTGGCAAGTAGCAGGGAGGGTCGGGCACCTGTCACTCCGACACTCTGAGCTCTTGGTGGGGGTCTCGTATTCTCTCGCCTCTACACGAGGGATTAAACGTGCAGGCCGCCTGCAAGGGATCGACAGATGTCTGCCTTAAATCTCACAGGAAGCTAACAAGCCAAAGGCACGACTATATTCATTCACTTGTAGGTCGACCGTGCAACAGCAACAGCCTAATCAACGAAAAAGATGAACTTAAATCTTTTAATCGTTTGTGAATTTTCCACAAAGCTGGTGCTGGAACCAGCAGCTACATTAAGAAACAAATCATGTCTCGTCTTCCTAAAACGAATCATTCAAATAAGGTTACACAAACAGCAGGAAACTGTATGACAATCATAGGTCTTCTCAGGTTCAGGTTTTTATGATACGTTGTAAATCTCAGCCTTTACTGCCAGCAACGATTGGAAATTTTAGGAGCAACTGAACAAACTCCGTAGCTGTAAGGTGGTTTTCGTTGGCTGGCTGAAGTATAAACCTAGCAATAAAAAAAAAAAGTAAAAAAAAAACTGAAAATATTCCTGTCCTGCACCTGAGCGCATCTCAGCATTTTTTAATCGCACACAAACACTCTGTGTTGTTGTTGTTGTTTTTTTTTTAATCTTCTGGATCATTAACAGTCCAAGAGGAAGTAATGCCACCGTATTTGCCTAAAACACACTCAGAGAACTCTTCAAAAGGAACTCTGGGTAAAATCAACTGCCAAAAAAGTAAAACAAACATTTCTAGGAGGTGCAGAACAGAACAAGTCAAAAGTGACAGACTATCAATAAACAAATATCAGCTGGACTGCTCAACCCTCACTAGTCAACAGTTCAGCAACGACAAGGACAAAAAAAAAACACCTTAAAATAAAAGAAAGTTAAAGCCTTTGATCAAAATGATTATACGGCCACTTTCACATTACACCAGGGGACGATGTCAATAAAATCGTTGACCGATTACTCAATTCAAATGCAATTCAACGACAAACAGTCTTCCTGTGAAACGATACAGCTTTGAGCCTTCTGCTGTTAAATACAAAGTTATGCACATCAGAGAAAAAGTAACCTCACTTGGTATAAACAAATCATTCACGTCGACCCAACGCTTTCTTCCTCCTCCTACGCTTCTACTGTAAGTCTTCAGTCGATGACCTGCATGGAGATTGTTTCAGGGTAATCAGCATCCTGGAGCCTTTTTCTTTTACACAGTTTCAGTGTAGAAAGTAAAGTGTACTATTATTTCTGCCATCATAAAAAGAGTTCAATCGATTTTCCTCTGCACGGTACAGGGTTATATTATGTACAAGTCACGGCTACTGTATCAGGAGCTGCCTTACAATTAGCTGTTCAGCAGAGTGATAAAACATTTATGTTTGACAAATGTCTTTTTTTTCTGTATTACTATACAGAATCTATATGAACACTCAATCAAACTAATCAAACAGTCCAGAAAGCTCAGTAAAATTTACCATCTTAAGGGCCTGTGTCCACCAGATGCGTTTTTTTACACAGAAAGAGCCCATGACCTCATTTTCAGAGCACTTCCGGGGGCTTTGCATTGCTAGGTTACAAAAAAAAAAACATCTTCTAGCACTTCTGAATTCCTTCGCTGTGAACGTCAAGCTTCTATTTACTTTAGAAAGGGTAGCTAAAATGATGGCAAGAAATCTCCTGCCTCTCGCCTGAAGTCTGCTGGGATTGGCTTCAGCTTCCCCGTGACCCTTAAAGAATAAGCAGTATAGATAATGGATGGATGCACAGATGGATAGAAAGAAATCGTGATTTCACATACTGATCATGGTAACCATTCCGTGTTATATGGTAAATAACTGGAGGCCATCGTAAATCCCACCCCTTCTTGATTCTGATTGGTCAGTGAGAGAGAAGAGACATCGACCAGCTCGGCGTTGTTCAAAAAAACTGAACTATTTTCAGATGCTGCCAGCACACACACAAAAAAAAACAAAACAAAAAAAAAAAACAAACAAAAAAAAACCACACATTTGGTGGACACTGGCCTTTAAAGGGTCAGCTCAAACTTCCCAGAATCCATGTTGTTGTTTTTGTTTACGTGCCGAATAACCAAACAAAAACATTATGGATCAATCAAAAAGAACTGAAAACATGAGTACTTTGACAGAATATCTTCAATTTCATATCACAAATTATGAGTGGAATATCAGTGGCATCGAAAACATCGACTCACTAATAAGCGCAGAGGCTCCTGGGAAGGGTGAACCGGCCCCTCTAATGAGCTCTATAGTGACGATGACAAGCTTTACAGATGCACCTGTCCTATTTTAATTATTTTCAATACAACACAGTATGCAGGCTTTGAGGACTGGATACCAGATACAGATCCTATATTGACATTCCTAGTAATAAAGCCGAATGTTTGTCCAAGATCCGTTGAATGTCTGAAAGCCTGTCGTAATCGTCACAATACGCAAAAGCGTCACGGCTGCGATGGCACCATGCTTTGAGTCCTGAGGATCAGATTGCCTCTAAAAAAAAAAAATCGATCAGATGTGAGGTTTGACTGGACATCGATCACAAGTGTCAGCCAAGCTTCAGCCCTCTAGTGGGGAAAATAGCTAATCGCGTCTAAATTAAGGCAAATAGTATTTACATTACAGCAAAGTGCATTTACACATCGGTGTGAGATTCTTCAGCCTTCCTAGCTGACTTTCTTTAATTAAAAGGCATTCACATATCATTTGGGGGAAAAAAACAGAATACTAGGTATTTATTACCTTTTTAACAAGATCTGGACAACATTTAACGTAAGATTTGACGTTATAAAATAATCTTTCTGGACATGTAAATCATACTGACCAGGTCACGGTGTTGACGAAACACACTGTTTACAAGTGAAACAAGTGAAGAAGAAGAAAAAGAATAATAATAATAAAAAATTATAAAATAATAATAATAATAATAATAATAATAATAAATACAATAACAAAAAATGATAAAATAATAATAAAAAATATAATAATAATAAAATAATAATGATAAATTATAAAATAATACTAATGAATAGTAATAATA
>JAOVYU010000063.1:17982593-17995291 GCA_025674565.1 Synodontis membranacea | reverse complement strand
AATCCTAAAAACAATACAATAATAAGTTATAAAATAATAATAATAATAACAATAATAATAATAATAATAAGTAAAAGAATGCAATCAAAATAATAATAATAATAATAATAATCAATACAATAATAATAATAATAATAATAATAATGATGATGATAAATACAATAATAATAATAATAATAATAATAATAATAATAATAATGAGACATGTGTAGCTATAGATATAGACACAGTCGTGCAATTTGTCCTGAAGGTCAAAGCAAGTGGTGCAGGGCACGAGGGCAGACTGTAATTGTAAATTCATCATGCCAGTGTCGGTGTCCACACACACACACACACACACACACACACACAAAAGCACACAACATGAGCGGAAATGTGCAAATTGCAAAGTTTACAGAACAACGCCCGGCTGAAATAAGAGCTCAGGAGGTTTGCTTTCAGTATTGCGTGGCGTGTGCAAGCTCTAAGCCATAATACAGAATACATACAGGCTCCTAAAAACCTCTCTCTCTCACACACACACACACACACACACACACACACACAACTCCTTTATCCGCTGCTGAGAGTTAAAATGATATACCGAGAGGTAGCTTTATACTTTCACACTTGTACATTTGACAATAATATATACCATCCTCAAAAAAAACAAACAAAAAAAACAGAACACACACACACACACACACACACACACACAGTTTCCCTGCATAAACAGTGTTCACTTCCCAACAGCCACTTTTGCAAAGTGATGCTGCTCAACAATGTAAAAGAAAACACAAAACAAACGACTCTACACTCAGCACGAGCCAGGGGTACTTCATGACTAAATGCCCTCAAAGCTGTGGGCTGATGATAAGCACTTCTCTACCCAAGATGTGTGCTTTTCTCCAGCAGTCTCTCTCTCTCTCTCTCTCTCTCTCTGAGTGATTCTCTCTCTGAGTGATTCTCTCTCTCTCTTTCTCTCTCTCTCTCTCTCTGAACTTCTGTCACTACTCAAACATCAACATCACAGCGGTCATTACCTGCAGTAGAATCCGTCACCTGGAGCGGAAATATCCTGGGAAGGAATGAGAAAACTCTGGAACAAATTCTGTAAGTGTAATAAATGAGAAGGTGAGCAGAGAGGAGTCTTTGACAGTCTCAGCTCAAACTCAGCTCAAACTCCTCCTCAGGCCTCTTCGCTTTACTTCCTGAGTGCCGAACTCTGCACCCAAGCTTGGCGGTGGGAGCGAGCCGTCGTCTCTGATTGGTTACGCCCGCCCGTGACGTAGAACGCCGTCCCTAAGTTGATTGGATAATGCGCAATAAGGCCGGCCCTCAGAACGGGCTCGAGCCGCCGCACAAAGAAAGTCGCGTGCGGTGAAAGTGACGGAGTAAATAAAGGCTGAATCCCGACATAGGCGCCCTACACAGGGGGCGTGAAAATAATAGCCGTAGCATCCTAACTAGTGGCCTGTAAATGAAACAAGGGGAGGATTGGGATTCCGCCAAAGAAATTTTAAAAACCTTCATGGCTGAATCGAATTAGTTCAGACAGACAAAAGAGGATCCGTGCGGGAGGATTTTATTTATTTATTTATTTTTATTTTATTTTATTTATAATTTTTTTTTACTGAAAGAGAGCAACGTATAAAGCTGCGATTAAAACTCTGTAAAAAAAAAAAAAACACATTTTTTTTTGCTCTGCTATGTTGAAAAAGGTCTCACCGAGAGTAGTCACTAGTAGTGATGGGCACGGCAGTTCTTTTAGATGAACTGAATCACTAGAATCAGTTCACTAAAAAGATTCGTTCAAAAGATTCATTCGCCGAATCACCGAATCACTGAAGTTCAGAGCCGACCCGGGGGGGGTGTGGGGGGGTGACTGAACTGACGGGGAAAAGATTCGTTCGAATGATTCGTTCACTGATTGATCGAATCATTCAGTGCGTCGCGGGCAAGAGCCGACGGGGGGCTCGTTAATCACTTCACGAAGTGATTCGGTTTAGTTCGTTCACTTAAAAGATTCGTTCTTTTGGACGAAAGGTAGATATATCTACCTTTACCTACAGTTACTGGGATGTTTATTATAAACACACACAGCATAGGGGCACTTCGTAGGCAGCCTGTAGTCCATCTGTTGCTGTACACAAAGAGTCCCCTCCATCAGTGGAAACAGACCATTAGATAAGAGCACCACTGAGCAGATATTATTTAGCTGACTCCATGATTGTGATGCCATTCAGCCCTTATAAATAAATAAAAGTAATCTTTTTTTTCCTCAACACTGAAAAAAAAAAGATAGTCCAGCTCAGACAACAGTATCTAATTAATTTTTTTTTACAACAACAATAATAATAATAAGTTACATTTATATAGCCTTTCACAAACCCAAGGTCGCTTTACTTAGCAAGGGAGGGAAAAAAAAACATATTACATAGTCATGGCAACTATGGGCTCTTAGCTGACAAAATGTCCCTAACTAACATCCATGTTAATGGCATCATAGGCATCCTAATGACTTACTTTACATCGACATTTATGGCACTTGGCAGACGCCCCTTTCTAGAAGGACTCACACGTGTGCTTCGAAGTCACTAACAGCAAATACATTCTGATATAATAGGATTCATTCGTTAATAAATAATAATAAAAAAAATGTCTGTCTGGTGGACAGCAAATCAGTTAAATGTTTTTTTTTTTTTTTTAGGAAGGTTGTGGGTAAGAATGTTTTGTTTGAAGCGATGCTGCTGGGATTGTTAAACACCAAAATCTCACATACAGTACTGTACACAGCAGCCACTCAGCGTTTGGGATGGTACTCTTCAATAAACCTCTTTTAATCTATATAAACTTTTTATGTGACAGTTTACTAGACGAGAGGAAGGAAACGGCTATTAAAGCCCAGTACGTTACTTCAATTTCCATTACTTTATTGCACAGATCCTTTACTTGCTTTCTTAAGACTTTCCAGGCTGTAAGTTGGAGGAGATAAACTGCTACCGTGTGACACAGCCTGAATGAAAAGAGAAGATTTGAATGAAAACTGCGCTGGATATAAATCCATATAATGTGTAATCATGTCGTAAAAGAACAACAGCATTAGACGGACAGAATGTAATCTTCCATCTCTTGTTGCATTAGAGCATAGTGAACAACACAGAATGAAGCAATTTAAGGTTCTTCCTCCTGAGAGAAAAAAAAAATGGAGACTACGCCTTTGAGAGAATGCAGAAAGAGTACGTACAGGCAGATTGGTAGATTGATAAGTACTCTGGGAGAGAAACCACAGGGAGATTACTGTTTCTTGAGGCACATACACCTGCACTTTGTGACCCTGTTTTTTTTTTTTTTTTTTTTTTCATAATTTAACCAAGATAATACTAAAGACTCACACACTTTATTGTCTGAAAGTCTAGCGTTGCCATGTGAAATTTATTATTGTGTATATTTATTTCTGTACACATTTACAACATAATGATTAAGTAAGAAAACATAGCTTAGGCTACTTCTTGTACTTCAGTGCTTTCTAATGAACAGTTTTCTTTGTACAAACTGGGAAATAAATGTCGTCCCCCACCCCCCGATTATATAACTAGCCCTGTGTATAACCCTGTGTATGGAATAAAACTCTTAAGTGCGTGCTGTTCTAATAAAATAATGAGATTATAATTTTCAGCCTTATGCAAAGCAGAGTCACATTCTCACCCAGAAGTTCATCATTTTCCTATACCAGTACTTTCTCTAGAGTTTTATTTCTCGTATACCAAACAATTTGCCAACAATAACAACTGATTATTTATTAAATAATGACATCCCACTTTTTTTTTTTTAATCAACTTCTACTTATACTTCATGTTGTGAAATGTCCAGGAAACAAGTTAGACGCTACAGCAAAAACAGTGTCTTTTTATTTTTGAATGAAAAAAAGTTTCTTTCTCCTAACAACAAACATGACATAAGACGCTGGAGTTTGGTACAGGCTACTGACTGTGGTACATGGCTTGACAGAAACTTGGTTCATTGATCAGATAAGATTAAAATGGAGCTTTCTGGTTTGATGCAAAAACAAAAATGGATATACAAAGGCCCTTTAAGTATAATAGAGGATCTGTGATGTTGTCTGGCTGCTGTTCCTCTGAAGGAACCTCTGGGAACCTTATTAGGATATTTGGCATCATGGTTTTCATGAACTACCAGGAGATTTTAAATGAAATCATGGCTGCTTCTGCCAAGAAGCTACAACAGTTCCATAGGTGGATCTTACAACAGGATCCAAATCCACACACATCTATGCAAAAATGGTTGAATGACTACTACATCAAGCTTCTGACATGATCACCCCAGTCACCTGAAGGAAGACAGTCCAAAAGACAAGCCTAAGCCCTTCAAAGTGTGACACTGTGACGTCCTGTGGAAAAGACAGCACCAGGATGCACCATGGGAAGAATGCAAGCTGGTGGAGGCAGCGTGATGCTCTGGGCAAACTTCTGCTGGGAAGCCTTGGGTCCTGACTAAACACTGTTGCAGACCAAGTACACCCCTTGATGGGAACAGTATTTCCTAATGGCAGTGGCCTCTTTCAGCAGGATACTGTTCAGGAATGGTTTGAGGAACATGATTTGGCCTGCAAATTCCCCAGATCTCACAACTTACTGGATTTAAAGGATCTTAAAGGAGATGTGCCAGATACCACAACACACACCTTTAGAGGTCTTGTGGAGTCCATACGTCGAAGGGTCAGAGCTGTGTTGACAGCACAAGGGGGGCCTAAACAATATTAGGCAGGTGTTTTTAATGTAATGGCTACTCAGTGCATATAAATTAAAACTATAGATTGTAACTATTGACTATAGATTAAAATGGTAGCACAAATGTCAGTCTGATCACTACCAATCATAAAACTACATAAAACTGAACCTTTAATTTAGGACTGGATAGATGAAAATAAACAAACAAACAAAACAAAAAAACAAACAAGCTTGGGCAATAATGACGTTTTCGGGCTACTTAATGAGACATGCCATTTTGCATTAATACTCTGTGACAACAAATGATTTAAATAAATAAATTAAATAAAGAGAATATAAGACGTAAAGCCACCCTAAATTAAAATATTTTTTCTTTTTTTATAAATACAAATTTATAAAAATACAGCATTTAGAATCACAGAATGCAAAAATGGGACTGAGCTGTACTCTTCTCCAGAATGAATGTCTCCATCTAATGTTCAGACACAGGAACTACATGCCACAGTGCTACCCTGTTCGCCAAGTGCCATATCAAAGATTAAACGCATCTACAAATATATACCCAATTAATTCACATCCCTAATAATATATCTTGCATTGAGCACAAGATTAGCTGTCTCTACTGCAACATTCAAGGCATTAAGCTTGGCAGTGTACGAGTCCAGCAGTCCTGGTTGAACATCAGACGTGATGGGTGCTGGCAGGAAGGAGTGCTGTGCTGTCTTTAGAGAAAGATTAAGAAAGATCTTCTCCAGATCTGCTCTTTCCTTTACTAGTCCACAGTTGCAGAGGTGTAAAGTTGTGGTTTGTGAGTGTGCATCCTCTTCTGTAACCCAGCAATGGGCATGAGTCAAGTCCACGAGGAAGTGCTGGTCATCATGGTCTAAAGAAAGAACCACAGACTGCAGAGAGCAGCAGAACGCCTCTGTGGCGAGGAGAAACTCTGCACGTGAGCAATTTAGAGCCGAGGCTGCTTCACTGGCCTTAGACTCACTCTGTGGAATATACCAGAACAAACACAATATATGCACATGTACAGTGCCTTGAAAAAAGTATACAGTACATACCCCTTGCCTTGGTATAAGCATCCCTAACCCAAACTTAAATGTATTTCACTGGGATTTCATGTGATAGATCCACACAAAGTAGCGCATAATTGTGAAGTGGAAAGACAATCATACATGGTTTTCAAAGTTTTCTTACAAATAAAAATCTGAAAAAGTGTTGCATGCATTTGTAATCTGCCCCCTGTCCTCTGACACCCCTAAATAAAGACCAGTCCAACCAACTCTCTTCAGAAGTCATCTAATTAGTAAATAGAGTCCACCTGTGTGTAATCTATTCTCAGTATAAATACAGCTGTTCTGTAAAGGCCTCACAGGTTTGTTTGCATCATGAAGACCAAGGAACACACCAGACAGTCAGGGATAAAGTTGTGGAGAAGTTTAAAGCATAGATAGGTTTTAAAAAATATCCCAAGCTTTGAACATCTTACGGAGCACTGTTCAACCCATCATCCAAAAATGGAAAGAGTATGGCACAGCTCCAAACCTACCAAGACAAGGCTGTTCACCTACACTGACAAGTGCAAGGAGAGACCTAATCAGGGAAGCAGCCAAGAAGCCCAAGGTCACTCTGGAGGAGCTGCAAAGATCCACAGCTCAGGCGGGACAATCTGTCCACAGGACAACTATTAGTCGTGTACTACACAAATCTGGCCTTTATGGAAGATTGCCACAGGCCATGCAGGAGACATGGCAAACATGTGGAAGGAGGTGCTCTGGTTAGATGAGACCAAAGTTGAACTTTTTGGGATAAATGCAAAACACTATGTGTGAAGGAAAACTAACACTGCTCATCACCCTGAACACACCATCCCCAGCGTGAAACACGGTGGTGGTAGCATCATGCTGTGGCGAATCATTTCTTCTTCTTTTCTTTTGAATACAAATGCACGCCACACTTCTGAGGATTCTTGTTTGTAAAACGTTTTGAAAACCATGCATCATTTTCTTTCATGCGCTACTTTGTTCTGGTTTATCACAAAAAATCCCTATAAAATACATTTTAAATTTGTGGCTGCAACGTGACAAAATGGACACTTGTGTCAGAGGATCAGAAGCACTGTAGTCAGAGCACACATTTTGTAGAATACTTTTTATCAAATACAAACAGGTGCTCACCGTGTATTTTACGTAAGCAGACAGCACTGTCTCTGTACAGCCTCCTCCAATTAGTGCACAAGGCTCCTTTAGAGTCAGTCGCAGAACGTGCTCGGCTCTCTGACACGTCACCTTCGATACAGTGCAGGGGAAAATATTTCAAACACGGGCCACAGAAAGATGCTCCGTTATTTACTCATCTGGTCAAAGCTGTATCGAGGTGGGTATTTCGGTAATGTTTTGTCTGTCAAGCTCAGATACTTGACAGGCAAATTGGGTGAGTCCATTCAGGAAAACATAAAAAAAAAAAAAAAAAAAAAAAAAAAAAAACTTACAGAAAACTACAAAAGCAAAAGGAAACAACAGCCACATGTGCAGCAGCTTTGCAAAAAAGTCATGTATAAATCAGCTGCATTGTGGTTTTTCAGTACTGCACTAGAGACAAAAAAAAAAATCCCCACTCTTTTCTCATTTATAGCCTGCTAGTAAACCTTCCACCAGTACCTGCCTTCTAAACTATACATTTACAGACCTGAGTTTCTGTGATCTCTCACTAGTGTTGTATAAACGAGCACGTCTGAGACAAAGCCTAAAATAAGGAACATTAAACTTGATACAGTTCTTTGCTTTACTTGAACATATGGTGCATTCGGGAACTCCTCAGACCCCCCCCCCAAAGTTAATATTAAATTATAACTTTTAATACATTTACAAAAAACTCTGTGAAAATCCGTTTATGCTTTTCCATTACGGAGTAAGTTTTGCTGATTACTAAGAGGTCATTTGATTTTAGTCCATTTTAAAGAGAGGCTATAACATAAAACAAGGAACAAAAGTTAAGAAGTATGAATTAAAAAGAATTTCCAATACACCAGCACTGATTAACCTTGAGCTCCTCTAACATGGTTTCGTTCCTGTGACAGAGCACCATCGTGTTAACGGCTGCCTCTCCACATGGAACTAGCTGAAGAAGCTCTTTAGGTCCAATGCGGTGCAGATGGAGTCCCCCGATCTGTCCATATGCTTTGGCTGGGACTGCGGAGCAGACAGACGCCATAATCAGAGCGCCTGAGACACACAGAGGAGTTGTGAACTGTTTGTAAATGGGGGTGGAACAATGTTATAAACTCCATAACTTAACTTCATAATTAATCTCAGTACGTTTCTGTTAAAAGGTCTTGTGGTTGAAGGATGAGCTTTTAGGGCAGCAAGGGGGAAAAAAAGGTGTTCCTGAATGCTAAGTATCCTAGTAAACACATTTTGGCACTTTCTATTAAAATTTTAACTCCTGTTTAGATATTAATGTTAGGCCCGTTTAGAAACAATATTGGTCAAATCATTTATCAGATTTCTGGATAAATTCCTACAACATGCCTTATCTTTAATAATGCCTTAGGCTTTAGTATAAGAAGCATCAAAACTCTTTTATAATTTTTTTTTTTAATTAATTTGTTTTTGCGGTCACTGCATCATTTGAAATTTACCAATTCTTGTTCTTTTACCAATTTACCAAGTGCTTAAGCTCCACCCACTCATCACAAAGCTTGTCTTTGGATTCATGTCATTATGCGTCATTATTTCCTTAATAAACCATATAACCCATTAACTAGAATAGAAATACATTAACCACACTGTACATTTATACAGATATTTCTCAAAAAAAAAAAAAATCTACAGTAGTCAACCCACATTCTCCAGAGAGTGTAGGTGAATAGTGAAATGAATATTTGATTTCTAACAACATCAAAAGCTCTATCTAAAAAAACAATCTATTCATATTTAACTGGACAGACCCTTATTTGCATAAATCAATGTACATATTTTTTACATATCTATTTTGGGGGAAAAAACAATACCCTATTCATCTGTAATATTTTGCTTAATATATCACTGTTTGTTTTTGTTACGTAAAACATTATGGTTCCTAATTGGTTCGGGGTTCAAATATAACAAGTACCTTTCCCTTATAATATTATTGTGACATGCCTTTAACGTTTTATTCACTATTTGTTTTATGTCAAAAGCAGCAAGAAAAGACAAACAAATGGCTTTGACCTGTCATCTGGGCAAATGGCTCCATCAGGGCATGGCCGAGCCGCTCGATGACCACCAGTCCGCGTTCCTTCAAGTACTGCTGCAGCACTGGGTGAATCACCTTCTGACATGCGAACACTCCTACGCCGTCCTGAACCACTCCCTCACCGAGCTTCAACAGCTGCTCCAAGATGACCGTCTCTGGATTTATTCCCACTTGGATCTCTAGAGCTGCTTCTCCAATTTCTGAGCAGTCACCGGACAGAGATGTGCCAAATAACACGACCTTACAGGGACCTGGAGTACGGTTCTTTAGATCCACCGACTGTAGAATGGGCACTTCAATTAGTAATCCAGGGAAAACTGCAGACTCGCTCACTGGCTGTCCTTCCAAGACTATCACCAGTGTTCTTCCAAAGACGTTCGATGATGCGGAAGGGAGAGAGTGAAGGAAGGACTGCACGGTCAGTGAGGAGATATGTTGTGATTCGTCAGCGTTGAGCATGCAGGCTGGTTTGCTAGTGATCGCGGTATGAGCTAAAGCAATAAGTGATCGAACACTGCTGAAGTCCACCTGAACCTTACAGCCGCAATCCTCTGCGCCGAGGTACCTGGTGCATTCTTCTAACAAGTATTTATACACTCGGCTTGCCACAGCAGACTCGAGTCCCAACTTCTTGCCATTTTCAATGAGGCCAAGGCAAAAGATTCCTGACGATGAAAATAAAAGGAGAGGAAATGTTATGCACGGCTCGCTTCAATCCAAGAAAGTGACTGTATAGTGTGTAGTTTAGTAGTGAAATTGTGCCATTTTCTAAGTATACTGATAGGTGTGGGAAAACGTTTTTGTTGCAGAATGATTCAATCTATAATGAAAGCAATCTGGAGGCATATTCACCATGTTTCTCAACCACTATATAAACTTCTGGATTTGGTGATCATGTGATCTCATTAGTTAGATCAGGGATGCCGGGACAAATAGCGGACCCAAAGAAAACACTGTAGCAGAGCCAATCACTGTATAGGAACCTGGCCATGGTTCAGAGACTTGAGCGGATCCTCTGGTGCAGCCTATCAAATCACAGTATGGCAGGATTTCACCAACTTTCATATATTTATATTTTTCCTCATTGCTCATGCAGTTACAAAACTGACGACATGGCTTTTTAAAAAAAAAAAGTTGTCGGCAAAACCATACTGTTTAAAGACGACTGGACAGAGAAGTATGCGTTCATTCTCTCCAGCTTTCCCCACGAGCCTGATATATGAGCGGTATGTATAATGGACAGATGGATAGATGTTGTCACAGAGACTCTTAGGCAAAACATAATAAAAATATAATAATAAATATAATAATACAAGTTGCTTAGTCAGACCTTTATAGGCAAGGAATGTTATGTACAAGTCCCCTGACTTATCAGAAGAAAAGCTTCCCTAATTATTGTGTCATTTCTGGAGGCTTGTCCTCCCCCTCCATTTCTCATCCTTTAGAGACTCGTTTATCAAACGTGCATTTCTGAAACAATACCAACAAAACTCTCGAGGAACATCTGATTCCAGATAGTTATTAAATAACGACATTCTTCTAGCAAACTAGCTGACTGACGACATACTTCTTTAGTGCTTTTAACAGCTGACATGGTCACAAAGCTGCCGTACGTCCAAGCTGAGTGTAGATCCAGATGTAGATTTATATTTAGACCCCTAAGGAGAACTCCAGAGGAGACAATGATAAAACTCCCTGAGACAAATATGAGGAAAAAACCTTAAGAGGAACCAGAATCCTCTTCTGTATGACACTGGATTATAATTCGGGTTATAAATCTAAAAAGTCGTAAATGATTTTTGGGAACGGTTTAAGATTATCGCCAGTAAAGATAGTTTGTGGTCAGCGAGGGTTATGGTTAGGGTTAGGGTTAGGGGGTTAGCCTGAAATCCGACGACATTAGAAGTGGCTTTTTTATGTTCATACATGTAGAACTTCAAAATCTTACAATGCAAAAAAAAAAGAAGAAAAAACAAGCTCAAAATAATTAGTCTGATTTGTGAATTTTTTCACAAGCCACAGTTTGTGGATCAGAGAGGCAGGAGAAATAACTGCTCTTCTGATGAAAACCGCTTTACAATACACATAATAACAATAATGCTTAAAAACACTGGAATCTGACTAAGTCCGATTTGTGAAAACATTCAATGGATTTGGGCTAATGATGAAAGCGATTGTAATAAAGGTATGAAAAGTAGGAAAAAGTATTCTACAGGGCAGAGGTGAGAGCCCTGACATCATGGTGCCGCGACAACAACCTGCTGCTCAACGTCAGCAAAACCAAGGAGCTCATCGTGGATTACAGGAGACTGCAGGGAGGAGGCCACACCACCATCCACATCGAGGGGGCAGAGGTGGAGAGAGTCAGCTGCTTCAGATTCCTGGGCATCAACATCAGCGAGGATCTGAGTTGGTCAGTTCAGCACAGCGCATCACCAGGACTGAACTGCCAGCCATGCAGGACCTCTACAGACAGCGCTGTGAGAGGAGGATGCAGCTGATCAGCCACCCCGGCCAGGCAGTACAGGAGGATCCACCAGCAGACACAGAGACAGTTTCTACCCACAAGCCATCAGGCTTCTGAACTGCTGACATTCTGCACACACCATCAACACACTCACCACAACTACTGGACTCCTCACAATGTCACTTTAAACAACGCCACTTTAAATCCTTACTGCACAATCTTGCACTCCACATTTTAAATATCTCACTGCATTATTTTTGCACTATCAATACTTGTAAATACTAATACTTTTAATATTATTAATATTTTTAGTACTTTTAATACTTTTTTTTATCTGTATACTTTTTTATATGTTTATGTAAAGTTGGGGGAACACGAGTCTAAGAATTTCATTACGTTTAATGATGCTACATTGTTATCTGTATATGACAATAAACTTGAAACTTGAAAATCAGTGTTACATTAAAATAAGGTTTCATCTGACTGTCGACAGGGGGTGCTAAAGAGGCGTTTATAAATGGAGAAATATTTACAAGACATCTTTTTGTTCATTACATCCGTTTCTTATGTAAACTTCACACATGGAAGTTTAAATTTGGAAAAAAAAGTTTTCATATGCATATCTAACCACTTAAATCAGCTCTATTCCCATAATGGGATGCTACCATGAGGGTTTAGGGGCCAGAGACCCCCAACCGTGGACCTGGGACCCCCTTTAATCAGACTCAAAATGATTAATCTGATTTGTAAAAACTTTCATAATTCACATTTGACTCAGTCAGTCATTGATAAAAGCGTCTGAAACTATGTGAAGGTCACAGAGCCTTTTGTTACTTTACAGGATCATTTACATTAAGAAATACCATCAATTAGCAAACAAATCACTGCATGTTTGGATACGGTTTGATTCGTGAAAGTTTTCACAAATGCAGGTTTGCCTTTCTGACCCCTTAAATAAATAAATAAATAAATAAATAAATGGATGGACACGCACACACACACACACACACACACACACAGACAGACAGACAGATAGATAGATGAATGAATAAATAAATAAATAAATGCATGGATGGACCGACGAAAAAACAGATAGACAGATAGATAGATAGATAGATAGATAGATAGATAAATGAATAAATAAATAAATAAATAAATGCATGGATGGACGGACGAAAAAACAGATAGATAGATAGATAGATAGATAGATAGATAGATAGATAGATAGATAGATAGATGAATGCATGGATGGATGGACG
>JAOVYU010000063.1:17923005-17934444 GCA_025674565.1 Synodontis membranacea | reverse complement strand
AACAAAATTTGTCCTCTGCTTTTGACCCATATGTGAAAGTGACACACAGCAGGGGGCAGCTATTGTCAGCGCCCGGGAAGCAGTGCTTGGGGACAGCACCTTGCTCAGGGAACCTCAGTGGTACCTGCTGGCCATGGGACTCGAACCTGCAATCATTCAGTTACGGGACCGCGTCCCTAACCATTAGGCCACCATCTGCCCCTGAAGGGGGCAGGTCGGGTAACCGCGGTCGGCACTAACATCATTGGTTGCACTTGAAGAAAGAAGTTATCCAATCCAACATTAAACAGCTGATTAATAATAAAATTTTCTGAGCCGTGGTCTCGGCTGGTCTCAAAATAAAATTCAGAGTCCTCTTTGTCCAAGTCAATGACAAGACCAAGTACAATGCGGCCGAGTCCGAGACGAGACCAAGACCTTCAAAAACCGGTCTCAAGTACTACAACACTACTAACCAGGTACACTGTAATATCCAAAAGTATGTGTACACCTGATTTTCATGTCCATATGTGGGCCTTTCCCAAAGGTGTATAAACAAAGAGGCACGCAATTGTGCCCGAACCTGTTCTAGCTCGACAATGTTGCTGTGTACAAATTGAAGTCCATGAAGACATGCTTTGCAAAAATTTGACCTGAAAGAACTCGATCCTGCACTGAGCCCTGACCCTCAGCCCCGGTGAACACCTTTGGGATTAATTGGAACGCTGATTGCAACCTCCTAATCTGTCATCAGTGCCTGACTTCACTGTTGCTCTTGTGGCTGAAATACGCACATCCACGCTCCAAAATCTAGTGGAAAGCCTTCCAAGAAGGGTGGAGTTTATTATTATTGCAAAGTCTGGAAAGGGATGTTCAGAAACACATATGGGTGTGATTGTTCAGATGTGCACATACTTTTGAACATATACAGTTTTACAGTTATTTAGTCACTGCCTTTTCTGATGCCTACACGCTGCCCTGTTTACTCCTACACACTGCCCCTTCTGTACACCTCCTGGACACTTGGCAACTATTTTTTTTTATTTGTGGACTGTTCTCAACCAACGTCGAAAATGTTGAAATCCCAGCAATGTTACGATTCTGTCTGATGAGAATTAGAAGACTTTTATTCTTCATGTACTGGGTGAACAAGGAGTTATTTTTGGTGCAGTGTCACATATAGTACAGGACAGCGCATTGACCAAAGAGTACAATACAATACAATACAATACAATATAATACAGTGCAATGCAATTCAGTGTTATACAATACAATAAAATACTACCAACTACAGTACAATGGAATACACCTGTATCAGAGTAGAGTTTACTACGATTATAATTACTACTATTGTGCAATCGTGGTACATGTTAGTGCAATTGCAATTGAATTTTACTGGTGTATTAATGTTACTGCTTTATTTCAGGCTGGAGGGATGTGGAAAGAGTCTTTATTTAGAATCACTGTAGCCTAGGGGAAGAAATCGTGCAAGTGCCGATTGGTAGAGGATTTCATTGCTTAATCTGGGTTTCTTTTGTCCATGAAATGCTGAAAAAGGAAGTGGCTGGGATGTGCGGAGTCAGCCGTGATTTTTCCCTGCTCTCTTCTTCATCCTGGGTGAGTGTGGGACAATGAGGATGAGGAATTGACCACCGGTCATTTTTTTTTTCAGCACTTCTGATGATGCCGTACACTTATATACTGTAGCTTCTGTTTGGAGTGTGAAGCTGCAACGCTGAAGCGGACAGAAATGCAGGAAGTGATAATTGATTCTATGGCAGTGCTGCACAAGAGCAGTAATTACAGTCAATAGTAACGATAGGACCAGAAGCTTTTGTGACAATTGAAATGAATTTTAGAATTGAGCCATTTGTTTCTTATAGGCTGGTGTGGTGGACATTTCTTTCTGAAATCATTAGTTATCTTTACAGTTTTTTGTTGTTGTTACTCACCATGCTGTCAGACGACATACGTCAGTCCAATATGTGGACTCGTCTTCTCAACAGAGTCATGAGTCCCAACAGAGTGGTTTCATCTGCAAACCTGATGAAGTGACTTTCAGAAATACACTCATTGGTGTACAGTGAGTAGAGCAGAGTGTGCTGAGGTAGAGTGAGTCTGAGAACTGTCACCCTCCCTGACGTACTGTTTCCTGTTGGACGGGAAATCAATAATCCAGTGGCAGACAGGCGGAGGTATGTTAAGCTATTTTTTTTCAAGAGTATGTCAGGAATGATATTACTGAAACTTAAAATCGAGGGCTGAAATCCAGAAACAGAATTGGGCGTAGGTGACAGAGCTGATTCTTCAAATGCTGGTTTATCGTATTGTCCAAAGACGTGCTATCTCTATATGCAAATTGGAAAGAACTTGAAGGACATCAGTCATGGTTTTGAGGTGGTGCAGAATTCTTTCGAAGCACTTCATGATTACAGACATCAACACAACTGCTGTGTAATCATTTAAGCAATAGATTGTTTGTTTCTTGAGAGCTGGTGGAGGTTTTGAAACAGGCAGGCACAATGCACTAGGCTAGGGACTGATTCGATAGGTCAGAGAGAACAGGAGCAGTTTTGTTCTGAGCGTTGTCTGAGTGTTGCTGGTGAGACATGGTCAGAATCCTAGGCCAGAATCTGAGAACTGGTATTGTCATTTTGACCGTAGGCTGTTCTATCATATCATTCACTCCAACAAGTGTATCGGATGATCTTGCATATTACAATCTGCATTCTGAAAAAATAGATTTATTTTTATCTGAACTTTATTGTCCTGCACTTTTGTCCACTTTGCATGTTCGTGTCTTATGTGTCTTGCATATTTTATGTGCCTTTTGCATTTTTGTAATGTTTGCACAGTCTGGGAACTTTCAATTAATAATTTCATTGCAAGAATTGTACACTGTATAACTGCTTGTATGTGACAAATAAAACACTTGAACTAATATTGAAAACAACAACAGGTTAATACGATTAAACCAGGAAATGATGAAATGTTGACATTTCAGTTTGTCCACTCTGTGTTGGCTTCAGATGTAATTTATTATGAATTTACAGTTGGGATTTACTAGTAGGGTGAAAATATAAAATGAAATGATCTTAGTCGGATGTTCTCCAGTGACCAAGGACGGACGGATAGTTGCAGCTGAAAGTTAAATGTGTGGTTTAACTTTACTTTAACTCCAATACATTTAACTACTTATCTGAGTCCAAATTAAATAACTGTTAATTAATGTAAATGATTCCAAAGAATAATCCTTTAGTTAGTGAAAGTAAGAAATGGGTTTAGTTTATTGTGCAAAACACAAATGCATGTTATAATAATATAATAATAATACTATATAACATAATAGTAAAATAAAGAAACCTTACAGAATCATTGGACATGATGGTAAATGCATCTCCTGCCACTGTATAATGCATATCTTTTAACACCCCTGAGCCTCTTTGAAATGAATAATGACCAGAGTACCAAATGAGAGAAACACAATGTATTTTATGGCAGGGTGGACCCAGAGTTGAGTAGGCCCATCCTAGGGTTTGTTAGGTTCCTGATTAATATTTCAACAAATTAATGGGTTAATGTGTTAATTAGGTTCATGAACATGAGTCTTTTGAACAATAGGAAAAGGACTCCTGTGTAGACCAGCTGGTCCCAGTATGCATATGTGTAGGTCTGTGGGTCTGATAATAATAAACCTGCATTGCAGAATATAAAATCATACAGTAAATGTTATTTTATAAACTGGTATGATACGTACGTCACCACATTGTTCACCGTGGAATAGGGATTAGATTTATACCAAACTGATGCCATGAGAAACATTTACTATAACCAGGTCTAGTTCACATGGTCTCTGACCCACATTCTTGATCATTTTAGTCTGACCAGGCCAGGATCATCTTACTCCCACATTTCACAAATCTACACTATCTGGGTAGTGATAGCTCAGTGATTAAGACATTAGCCTATTGATTGGTAGGTTGTGAGTTCAAATCCCAGCACCACTATGCTGCCCCTGCTGGGCCCTTGAACAAGGCCCATAACCCTCAGTTGCATATATATATATATATATATATATATGATATACATAAGTTGCTCTGGATAAGGGTGTCTTCCAAATGACATATATGTAATGAAATGAAATGTAATATCCTCCCTAAAAAATGGATTTATTTATGTATTTACTTATTTTTTACATACTGTGCAGTTCTGTTTAATACAAAAATAATGTATGTAATGTATCACCCATTTATTTGTTGTCAAGTGTGACATGAGGCACAATGTCCACTAGAGGGAAATAGAACATCACTGAGCAAAATTACAGTACAGAAATAAACAGAGCTACAGAAATGGCATTTTTAAAGCCTGTGTAAGGCACATACAATAGTTGTGCACCTTGACTTACTTGAATTAATTTCTATTATTATTATTATTATTATTATTATTATTATTATTATTATCCATGTTGCTTTGTTTTGGTCTACCCAAGAGATTCCAGTGCAATTAGCTATTTTGATAACTGCTTTAAAAATATGCTATCTATGTTTCAGGATGGAAAACCCATGTGAAGCCATATGTGAAAAACTAAGTACACCCCTACTGCTTCCATGGGAATTAAGAGGGTAAGTAGCAGCCAGTTGCTGCTGTTCAAATGCACTGCTATTCAAATGATCATCAGCAAGGGTGACCACCTCTATAAAAGCAGGAGTTCTGGAGTTTGCTGGTCTGGAGCATACAGGTGTGTGTTACTACAATGCCAAGGAGGAAAGACATCAGCAATGATCTTAGAGAAGCAATTGTTGCTGCCCATCAATCTGGGAAGGGTTAAAAGGCCATTTCCAAACAATTTGAAGTCCACCGTTCTACAGTTAAAAAGATTATTCAAGACAGGAAACATTCAAGGAATGGAAGTCCCAGCAAATTCACTCCAAGGTCAGACCGTGCAATGTTGAGAGAAATTGCAAAATACCCAAGAACTACATCTCAGACTCTACAAACTTCAGTTAGCATGTTAAATGTTAAAGTCCATGACAGTACAATTAGAAAAATAAAATAAACTGGGCCATGCAACAGGACAATGATTCCAAGCACACTAGCAAATCTACAACAGAGCAGATGAAAAAGAAAAGAATCAAGGAGTTGGAATGGGCCAGTCAAAGTCTAGACCTTAACCAGAGTGAAATGCTGTGGATTGACCTTAAGAGAGCTGTGCATAAATGAATGCCCACAAACCTCAATGGAATGAAGCAATGTTGAAAAGAAGAGTGATAGATAGATAGATAGATAGATAGATAGATAGATAGATAGATAGATAGATAGATAGAGTGTGATTTTTGATGGTGTAATCACTTCAAATTACTGATTAGAGGTCTCTCTCTGTGTCATTCCTAAAATCACTGTTGCAATCATATTTCATTTTTTTCTGAGCATTACCCTCAAAGAAGATTAGAACTACATGCTCAGAAGGTCAGTGAAAGCTTCAAACTGCATAACCCCGAGTACAGGCATCATCGTTCCAAATGACGAAAGTAACTGCCACTGCGACGACAGACGACATGCTCAGACCTCAGATGTTCTGTTCACATTGATACGTACTTTAAATATTTTCTTTCACTGGAGAGAGTGCACCACACAGAGATATGTCTCAGCAGCAGATATTAAAGATGCTGCAGGGTCCATCATACTGATTTACTGAAGCCCTAAGGATGGCATCATTATCCTGATGTAGTCACACACTGATAATCACCTGCAGTCCTCAGATGAACCCAAGCAATTTAAAAGAAAATGAAAAATGTATAAAAGATCTTTATCTTTTTTTCGTTTTCAGATTAATTCTCTGATGTTCTTCTGTTGGTGTCTTCCAGGGTCTCTGGTTTGATTGGCATCCCATCCAAAGTGTATTCTGTCTTCATGTGCAGTGTTCCTGGGCTAGGCTCCAGATCAAGATCAGATGAAGCAATTACTAAAGATAAATGAATGGAAAAAAAAATAACTGCACAGATGTGCATTTTGTTTATGGTATTACAGGTATTTATGTTATTTCGGTGTAATTTCATAATAATGACTCAGTTACCAACATTCAACAAATAGTTTTCCAGGCCTACATATTAGCACTCCCTTTATTATTTTTTTTTTATTTCATTTAGAGTAGACACTCTTATGAGGAAATAAAATGGAAAAATTCTGTGAATAATAATAATAATAATAATAATAATAATAATAATAATAATAACAACAACAAAAACAATAATAATAATAATAATAAATTTTGAATGATTTACTGTTGTTTGAAACTCATCATAAACATTTGCAGCAAACATTTGCTTTCAATATCTAAGCACAAAGCAGTGGCGATTGATATCACATTACAAGTGATTAGAACAAACACATATTTAGCCAGCATGTAACACAATCAGTATATAATATTTGAGCCTAACTCAATATCACAGCTTCTCAAATGCAGTAAAACATAATAAGTAAAGAATTACAAAATAAAAAAAATAGTTTAACATTATATTTCCCTATTTTACCATCATTCTCAGGCTATCATGTTTTTTTTTTTTAAACCAGACTTATCTTCAGAATTGTTAACAAATTTGAGGATATACTGTACTGTTTTAAAGAAATACCATTTAATGAATATTTCCCATTCTGGTCTACTTCTCTTTACATCTTGAAAATGCCTATAAGTGGAAGTAGACATGGTAAAACATTAAAACACTAGGCTACATTTTAATTGCACCTAAATTAATTAGGCAGACAGTCAAGTGGTGCCAGTTTCTTCTGAACTTTTCCCCAGTCACAGTCGTTTCTTTTAAATCTGTGGTCTTAATTATAAGCTGTGGTATAAAAGAATTTCAACTGAATCATGTCAACTGAATTTCATTTGTAAAGCACGGATTGCTCCTTCAGGACGCCATCATAAAACCTACATTATTAGAATTCAAGTGATGGCAAACCATAGCTGTTTTTAAAGGATACCTACAGTATACCTAGTTCTAGTGACTAGCTAACTGCCTTCATACAGCAAGGATTAAACCCACCCAGACACCTTGGACAACTATCACTTAATTATCACTTATCTCCTTTCTTAGCCAGGGTTATTTCTGCTAGCATGAAGATGATATATTTGTAATGGAGACTACAAAGCACTTCTGTTAATTGCTCTGGATAAGGTTGCATGACAAATGCTTGTAGGTACTGTAAATGTAAATGTAAATGTTGGGACACTTCATTAATTAAAGTAATACATAATGAAGTAAATTTGCAGATTTGACTGATGCTTTAAAAAAAAAAAAAAAAAAGCGGTGCTTTACAATTGATGCAGGATACAACTGAGCTCAAGGTTAATGGTCTTTATCAAGGACCCCATTATGGCAATTTGGCAGTGCTGGGACTTAAAACCTTCAATGTTTGGACTATAAATCATAGGCTTAACACCTGAGCCACCACAACTAGCTAAGCTACTTTGTACTGAGTCAATGAAATCTTTTAGTGTGAGTTAATTCAGTGGTAGAAATGGCCGTTCACTTGCCAGTTGCCATTGACCTTGTTGCCAGTAACTTAATGTACAATTTACATTAACCTTTTTTACAATGAACCTACATTTTGTTAATTAGAGTAAAAAGGAGAATATGGAATTCTACTCGTCTGATCTTTCTTTGTCCGTATATATATATAGACAGGTCACAAAGGAAAAACCAACGGCCCCTGTAATGCTGGCATGGTTTGAGAGAAGCAAGGATTCGGGATGACTATCCACAGGGCACGAGGGCTCACTGAATGATTTAATGAGTTTGAAAATCATGCAAATCATAGCTACGCTGTTGGTTTCCACACTTTCCCGATCTCAACCCAGCGAAACACCCCTGAGAGAACTTCAGAGCATTGGTTTAGACAGTGCTCCCCACCACTGCCACCATTTTGTTCATCTATTTATTTTCCTTTTGTTTTTCCTGGTGGAGGTTGCGATGGCAACAGGCTGAGAAGGTCAGAACAGACAGACACTTAGACCAGCAACCCTGTGAAGAAACCTTATTTCTATCGCTTGCACGCACCAACGTACTCATGACCGTGGCTTGGCTGGGAATTTTATGCACAATAGTTTCCACAATGCTGTGAAACCCAAAAAGAACCAGTGAGCACCTGTTCTGCAGGATGGCTAGTTGATGAGAAAGGTCAAAGGAGAATGGCCAGGCTGGTTTGAGCTGACAGTCAACTCGTTACTACTGCATCGAGCAGAAAAGTATCTCAGAATTCACCGCATTTAGACAGGAAGGAGGCTGGACTTCAACAGCAGAAGAGCAATTATGTTTCACTCCTGTTAGCCAAGAGCAGGAATACACAGTGGGCACAGGCTTACTGAAACTAGACATCCAAAGACTGTAAAAAGACTGTTTCCCACTGGATATATTTCGTTCTTTGGGCAATTCTGTGCAGATTCTGCTGTGCATGGAACTTGTTGAGACTACAGTGCATGATAATCCCAGGAGATCAGCAGTATCTTAAATACTCAAACCAGCATGTCTGGCAGGAACAACCATGCCACAATCAGTCACCGGGTTCACATTTTTCTCCATTCTGATGTTTGGTGTGAACATTAACAGAAGCTCTTATCTTGTATCTGCATGATAGTTTTGCAATGCTCTGCTGCCACATGGCTGTCTGGATAATTGCATGAATTAGCAGGTGTACAGGTGTTCCTAATGCCGTGACTGGTGAATGTGTCTCAGCAGTGTGTAAAAAAAGCATTATTGCTTGAAATATGGGATTGAACAAGGCAGCTTATTAATATTCAATGAACGCAAAAGTGCATCCCAATCTGTCTGGGTGTATTGTCATACCAGAATTTCAGTTTGTATACTCTTACACGTCCCACACACACTGTCTTTGAGAAATGGGACATAACACACAACATATTTGCATCTAGATTTAATAAGTCATTTATCTTATTTTCCCCATTCCATAAAAAAAGGGCCCAAAATTATTCTTTTTAAAACTGTCCAACATCCAGAATCTGTATGTTAAATTGCACTGCAATACTGGACAGATGTACAAATACTGGGCATTTAAAAAACTGTGCCATGGGCGGTACTAGTCCTGGGAGAAAAACGTAATATATTGTTCACTTTGTCCAATCTGGTTCTTCAGTTTAATCTTTTGAAACTTTATAAAACTACTTTATATATATCCAATATCACTGAAAACATTTGCAGTGAACAAACGTGCAACATATTTACAGTAAAGTACTGTAATAGCATGCATACAGTAGTATAAAATAGCACACAAGCTGGTACATTTGCTCTTTTGGTTGATGCAGGATACAACTGAGCTGAAGGGTCTTGCTTAATGACCCAGTCAAGGCAGTTGGGTGATGCTGGGATTTGAATACACAATCCTCTTAACCATGGCTCACGTCCTTAGCCACTGTGCCACCACAACTAGCATCGCTTCAAATGAAGTGTGTTCAAGTGTGTTCAAATCCCAATATACCACCAGGTTATTTTCAGGGCAAAACCCTTTAGATGAGTTACTACATGAGCCAGATGTACTGGGTTATGTGCTATTTTACTTTACTCTAAATATGTTTTATGTTGTTTACTGTAAAACTCATCTGTCAAGTAAATTATTGTAAAATCTACAGCATTTCTTTTTTCAGTAAGTTTGCCTTCAACCTGTTCAATAAAACCTAGTATCCTACCAGTCTAACCCCAACTACTGTTATCTCTTGGCTGACCTCACTGCTCGGCCTGATCACTGATCAGACTCTCTTATTTTATCTTGAGTGAAAATACATGGAATTTTAATGAGCCAAAAAAAAAATAAATGCTATTAAAGAAGACTACCATACCTGTTTGATCATTTGACTTGAATAAGATGCAACAAATGCTTTGGGCATATTCGGCCTGTGTGACTGGATACCATGACAGCCTGCATCAGTTCTCTCAAGCTCAAGGCTGCTCATTAGCATGCACTTGGGCTGTCTGATTGATTTTATGCTGGAGCAGGCAGAGGACGGCGCTGAGAGGCTTTCACATCATTTGAATTTCCATGATTGATGAGAGGAATTTTAATGGCACAAGGCAATAGAGAAAGGCTTTGAAGGGGCTATTCCATTGTTTCAATGATTGTATAGTCTTGTATAGACTCACTCATCTTGAGTGTATGAAAGATTGTACAGCAAGGTCACTAAATCCTTTTTGCCAAGCGACCTAATGCAGCACATTGGAATTTGCATCCTATACACCTTGATCATCCTTTAGTGTAATCACTTTTTTGTCCTGCATATTGTCACATTCGTCAGCTTGGTGCATTGTGGTGCAAACTAAGAAGCTGCTGGGCTTTCACTGACCTCCTGAACAGCGTCAGATTTTGTTCTAATGTTTTCCGAAAAACATATTTCTTTAAAGGTCACCATCCTGTTCCCGCTGTAAAGCTGTTGCTTGATCTTTAAAGTATTAGTTGCTCCATCCTCAGTAGAAGGATGCCAAAAGCAAAGGATTAAAACCCAACAACGTCTTTAAATTGCCATTCTAATGATGCATTGAGCATGATTAATACAGAAACCATAACAAATAGAACACAGTTTACAGACACTTTGGGGAAAAATGTCTAAAGTACCACCTAAAAAATAACGCATATAATGCACACTCTATAAGCACTGGGATGAGAAATTAATTTACACTGTTTTAGAAAGATTATTTAACTTTTGTGTTCAGTTCAGCCACCTTCCGTTCACTACATATGATCTCACTTATTTTGGTATATCATTAAATACAGCACCTTGCATAAGCATTCAATCCCCTTAAAGTTTTCAAAAGTTTATAGGTCATGAATCTACACAAAATATCCCTCAGTATTGAAATGGGTGGGGGGGGGGTGTCAAAATTATTTACAAAGAAAAAGTTTTAAAATTGTAAAAAAGTGTTCATTCGGCTAAAGTAAGACTTTTATATGATTAAACATCATGGTGGATCCACTATAACACTGGGTTCAAGGCGGAAGAATTCACCCCTCACCGTTTCAGGGTAATATAACCTTATGCAGCATTAACAATAGTAGCAAAAAAAAATAAAAAATAATAATAATAGCAATGCTCACAGTGGTTCTGAAAACAAATGTAATGTTTGATATCATTAATTGCCGTCACATGACCATCAACGACTTCAGCAAAAATATGATCTTGTGTGTGAGGCTGAGCTGAATCCACAGAGATGCGGCTGCAGGCTGCACAACTTCCCAATCACTCCCAGTGGGTGTCTCATAATGAAGAGGATAAAAATGGCACCCATCTCAGAGGAACAACACTCCAAAATATGTGTCTTTTTTGCCTTTTTGCCGATTCCATTGAGGTCGCACAAAGTCCACCAAGTACTACCTGAAGACACATAGGATCACCTCTTTGAAGTTTTAATGAACACTAAACTAACCTCCAGTATATACAGTGTGTGTATATATATA
>JAOVYU010000063.1:17901922-17922855 GCA_025674565.1 Synodontis membranacea | reverse complement strand
AATGTTTGGGAATATGAATTTTTGTACTGAATCAATAAGGCAGAATTCATAAAATGTAATTTATAACACTATTTGTAAGCAAAAAAAATAGGATGCTTAAGACTTTTGCACAGTACTGTATGTAGTCTGCCATAGTTGACTGGACAAAATGTATATTTTTTCCAAAATTGTCACTTCAGTAATTGGATACAAATCCAGTCATAGACATAAATACATACATACATAGTTCCTGGAAATACCCTTAGGCAAAAAATACCATAAAATGTAGAAAACTGTTGTAGAATGTTACAACAGGGCATTTGCATTCTAAAGAAAGTAGAAGCCATTCAACAAGCTAAGTACCATTATCGATCCAAAGAAAACCTATCCTTTTTTTCCCTGAGTGTATTTGTATATATCCTAAATCTTATACCATACGAGTGTATTTGCCAACTTACTGACATACAATTCTAAATCTAATACCCTAGTTTGCTCACCTGGGGAAAAAGGGTTACCTGTATTAATGGAACCCTACGGAAAGGTGGTGTGATGTGTCAGGAATTATTCCTTCCATTACTACTCAGCAAATTATTGAGGAGCATTTTTTTCCCCTAAGATTCTACTCACACGTGTTGAGGGCAGAATCAAAGCAGGAAGATTCATTCTTGTGTCACACTACTCATAGACCACACCGTAACACTTACAAAATGCTAATAATTAAATATAATGCGATCGAATAACGTTTTAATTCTGAGTATGCCTATGTAGGCCATTTAGGCTATTACACTTTGCATTACCTTGCTCATTGTATCACTAAATGATGCAGCATTAATGAACAAAATCATATTTGTCACAGACTATTTGTGATACTGCGACATTTTCTCATTTTTTCCAAATGTACAATGTTCGCAAGGGACTAATAGAGTAAAATAAGCAATCATGGCATTTGATCCAAACTGAATTACCCTGGAATTAGTATGCCTATTCATAGCATTTTATTCATATATAAAAACATTTCTGCTGTTTTAACATATACTCATCAGTCATAACATTAAAACCACTTAAATGGTAAAGTGAATAATAGTGATAACTCATTACAATGACACCTGTCAAGGGCTGGGATATATTAGGCAGCAAGTGAACTGTCAGTTCATGAAGCCGAAATGAACGTAGGAAAAATGGGCATGGATGAGGATCTGCGTGACTTTTATAAAGGCCAAATTTTGATGACTAAATGATTGGGTCAGAGCATCTCCAAAATGGCAGGTCTTGTGGGGTTTTCCTGGCATTCAGAGGTTAGTACCTACCAAAAATGGACCAAGAATGGACAACAGGTGACCTGGCAACAGGATCATGGGTGCCCAAGACTCACTGATGAATGAAAGTTAGCCCCTCCGGTCTGATCCCACAGACGAGCTACAGTAGCACTAGAGCTACTGCTGAAAAAAGTTAATTCTGACTATTATAGATATGTGTCAGAATCCACAGTGCATCATATGAGGTATGGAGCTGATTTGCCACAGACTGGTCAGAGTGCTCATGCTGACCCCTGTCCACCGCCGAAAGTGCCTACTTATGGGCACGTGATCATTATAACTTAAAATTCCTTTACATCATGTGGGCAGACACAATGTAAAAAATTGTTCAGGAATGGTTTAAGGAAAATGGCAAAGAGTTGTTGTCTCCAAATCCCCCAATTCTCAATCCAGCAGCATCTGGACAAACAAATCCAATCCACAGATGCACCACCTCGCCACTTACAGGAGTTAAAGGATCTGCTGCTAACTTCTTGGTGCCAGATACCACAGCACACCTTCAGAAATCTTGTAGATCCATGACTCAATGAATCAGGGCACAGAGGGACCTACACAATATTAGGCAGGTGGTTTTAATATTGTAGCTGACCAGTGTATACAGTACATGACCTACATAATATATATTTACATAAAGTTACAAAAATCCTGCTCAGGGTATTATAGAATTATAATATCAACAAAACATTGACGTTGAAGTACACAGTCTCTACATTTATAAACCACCCCTATGCATGGAATATACCTCTATCTAGTTTAGAATATGCAAACACTCAAGAGTGTCAGATTACTGCCCCTCTGATTACTGAGTCCATTAAAATAGTAGGTCATTCAGTAAGCAGGAGTTAGGGGGAAAGCACTTTCACTCCCACACCTATAATGCATGGCTGCTAAAGCTTTTATCTAAGTGGCTCATCCTCCACAGTCCACATATTCCCAGTGAAAGAGCTGTTAAGTGTGGAATGCATTGCTCAGACCACACGCAATGAGAAGAAGAGGGAGAACCAAAAGAAAAAAAAAAATTAGTAAGCTACTGCTGTAGTTTGGCAAGACCAGGTGTCTCATACAAATTAGCTACAGCTGGATGAAAAGAAAATATTAAGTCTGTTAGCAATACAAGCACGGATAAAAGGACATATCTTTGAGGCATTCATTCTCATTACTGTTTTAGTCCTTGGCTATCGTTGTTTCTATTGCAATTACTGGATATTGCTGCGGTTGAGCAATTAGACTTTTGCCAGAGATATGCTTTTGTCAAAGGTAATTAAAATGTACTTGAACATACACATCAACCAGCCAATAGATTTGTTCCTTTATTTCATACACAGTCTAAACCTATGGTATGAATTAGATTTTTCAGATTTTTCTTTTCTGTACAGAAACTAAAAGCATGCTTTGGTTTACTAAATGGAAGGATGTGAGTTCAAATACCAGCATGTTTGACCCTCATATGCTCAGCTGTATTCTGACACAACTGTAAGTAACTTTTGTTAAAAGAATCAGTCGAAAGGGCAACTGTAAATATGCGTATTATTTTCTTACTCTGAAACATGTGAAGCCAACCGTTACATAGCCAAACTGCTGCTCATTCTATATTATGGGGCAGCTGAACAGTGAGAAAGTACTAAGAGTCTCCAGCTGAACACACTTGGAGAAAGTACTAAGAGTCATCATCCTCATAAGAAGTCCACAGATGCCCATGATTGGGTAGTGTCACGCTGATTGACAGGGAATAGAGTAATTTGACTTTTTATGTGCTAGAATATGTAAAAATAACAGTGTTTAGATGCTTTGATAGTTATATGGAGTTGTATCACTGGAGGGGAATAATAAAAATTACTACCCTGTGAAAGGGGGTCCTCCACTGATGAAATAAAGCTAAAATGCAAGGGCCTATAGCTTGTTGAGTAGTTTTTTTTTTAATGACATCATCTATGTACACATCTCTGATTACCTGCGCTCAATGGTTTCGGCAATTATCTACTAAGGCTTTCAGTCTCACCCAGTCCCATAGTCTCTAGTCTCTACATGAACATAGAACATGTGGATATAAGGACTGACCTAGGACATCTACTAACTGTAAAGGGTACAACAGAATTTCGCCATAACTTCTGAGTTGCTTTATGAAATGTGTGCTGTGAATACACCCAGCCCAAACTTTCCATTTTTTTTTTTCAAATAGCTTTATGCCAAATGCCAAAATCTTTGTTCATTTTGGACAGACATTTTATGACACTGGGTGACTATACATTATTCTCCCGCAGCATGGCAGCTCCCTTATAATGTGCCTTTCTATTCCCTGTCACGATTAGCACATTATACTAATGAGCCTATTACCTTAATGATGCTCCATTTAGAATTGCAAGAAGGATACACACACACACACACACACACATACACACACACATTTTCACAATTCTTTATTGGTATTTCAAAGTAGTAGGCATTGAAAAATATAATTAAATAATACCTGTGCTCATTACAATGTTATGTCTCCTTATGGTTAAACACGACGTCAAAGAAATACAGAAAATAACTTTTGAAAATGTCTTATTCACTGTAGATTTTAATGACATTCCTTAGGTATAGTTATAGTATGATAAAATAGTTAATTGTTAGTTTTAGATTAATCTTGAGCAAAAAAAAAAAAAAAAAAAAATGCAAAGAAGAAAGCAATGATCCAAAGCTGTAGCGTAATACACAACTAAAATACGTCTGGATATATATTTGTATATCGCTATGGGAATTACGGCACTGTGACCAAAACATGAAGATGCTTTTAATACTACCACTAGGAGCTGCAATAGTGCGCTAACAGTCTCAGGGAAAAGGGGCTAAACTACCACACATCTTCATGCCAAGCTCTCAGCTTGTTCTCAGCTCCCACTTTAGGCTTACCTGAAACACAAACTTAGATCACGTTTTAGCCTAATATTAATACATGTACATTTTTTGTTTGTTTTTATTGTTATTTATTTTAATAGACAGCTATAAGTAAAGGTGCACAGCAAAATCCACAGTGTTGTATTATAACATGTTTCTCCATGTTGGGTTCTTCTGTTTCAATGCAAATGAGAAATGGAAGAGTTTATTCATGAATCAAACGTTTTATAGGAATTCAAATTCCTATACCGTGGATGTTAACTCAACACTGAGGACCTAGCTGAGCAGGCTATTTGGAAATACTCTAAAAATACATATGAGGAAGTATGAGGAAGAAGCCTACACTGAAGTCTACAAGCCCAGTTATTTGAGTTAGTCCTTATTTCAGCTCTAACATAAGGTAGAGTTCCCTCTATGTCTAACCTCAATTCAATCATGAAATCATACCTGACTTCTGGCAACAGATATACCATCCAGCATGTCTCCTACTCCTAATCATAGGCCTATATTACAGTTTGGTCCACATCATCCATCCAGGTAGGTTGTGCAGTTCAGAGGACAATTTTTCGGCCCTTAAAAGCAGGAAATCAGGCTACTCCTTGTTTTAGCACTGGGGGCCTATTTATTCACACGGATGAAAGAAGTAGATCTACACAATCCTCACTAGCTTATAAACCGTTATAAATCTATTGGCCCTGAAGCACGCGTCCATTGTTTCCAGCCGGCTCCTCCCTCCTGAAGCTGAAGAAGACTTAGCACTGTTCATGCGTATAGAGGCGATTCTGTATCCCCTCCCGTGTAATATAATTATAAAGAAAACACGGTATGTATTTACAGTGTCAAATCATTGGGATGCCAACGCGTTAATCAAGACACCGCGACGGATTCCAACAGGTGACCGCCGCGCGTCTGGCTCGTATGTCTCGTATGATCCGTGCACTCTTTCTCCGGGATGCCTGCACAGTCGGTGGCTTCTTCCTCCGATCTTTTCGGGTTCAGGTCGCTTTTCTGCACCGCCGTGGGTCTCTCCATTACGCAGTGCCTGATCGCCGGCTTCCCTCGCACGTTTTTGGGGCGGCCGCTGTCGCGCTCGTACTCCTCCTGAGCTTTCTGCAATTTGCGCTTCCTCATCTTGCTCTTGTGCAGGTGAAAGGTGGCGAGGGAGACCAGGACAGTGCCGGCGATCATCGCCACAAGCACTAAGAGCACCATGGTGGACGAGAACGAGCTGAAGAGCGGATCGGTGGGGTCGGCGCACGTGCCATTGGCGCGCTCGGTGCCATTCAAGGTGCACGGTGGGATCGAAAGCGCCAGGCTTTCGTAAGCCCCGGCGCTCATTTAGTCCTATTAAGATGCGTATTCCTCACAACCCCCCAAAAAATAACCGGACGAGGTGACGATGGCTGGCGGCAAATTTCCACCACTCGTGCGTGTCGCCGTTGCCTCTATATTGCGCGCATTCCTCTTGCACGGATTCCCTCGGGAGGCAACCTAAAACAGATCCAATATAGAACTGAATAAAAAAAAAAGTGCTAATTAGGTTAAAGGAAAAAGGGAAAAAAACACCAATGAAATATCATAATCACTTTACAGTAATCTATTACAGGCTAGTCTAAACTCCAAAATGACCGACTACACGTAGAAAATAGTTACCCAGCGTACGGCATGGACATATAGCCTATACATATTACATTTCTGTCCAACCAGGAGCAGTGGGACTAATAAAACATCTGCAATAGTGCATGAACTTTGATAATGAGTAATAAATAAATAAATAAGGATCATAAGGCCTGTCGCTGTATTCATAGCCTGCTATAAATTCTCAGGTAAATCTAATCTCATCTAAAAAACAACAACAACAACAACAACAACAAAAAAACATCCGATTTGGAAGACAAGCGGTTTAATTTTTTAAACTGCGGCATTCCTGCATTCCTGCAGAAGACTAAAGTAAGACGCCGGATGAGCTACAAAATGCAAAATGCATCAGAAGTAGCGCACCTGACATGTCTTTCCTTGTGTGCAATGATCACCCAGCACGTTTTTTTTTTAATTTATATATATTTTTTAACTAAAGGCAATAAGAATGCAGTTTACCTTCCCCAACTATGGGAATCCCGCCGCTCCGGAGGCGAAGACTGGCCGCGTTTGCAAATTGTGAGAAAGAAATAAAAAAGGAAGCTGAAAAGCGGCCAATCCCTCACAGATCGCGATGACGTATAGATAACCCCAAACGGGCACACTGACCAGCAAACTCATTCATGCATATTTGTGCACGCATATGTTCCGTCCTTCACTCGGATCCGCAGAGTACAATTCTGTAACGCGCTGTGGAGGGAAGACACGACGCGCTTTTGTCGCCACTCGTGTCACGGAAAGCTGCGTCTGTTCCGTCCCGTCAGCTGAGTCGGCGCCAATTCAACACTTGCACGAGAACAATAGACGCATTGAGAGATTTCAGTGCCTTCGGGTGCGTTGGGTTCGAGCGAGCTTCTCATGGCATGATGCGCGTCCAGTGCTGAATGCAGGGGGAAAAGCCCAGGCGCTCTATACAACGGAGGGGGGAATCGGGGCGCGCGTGTGATAGTGTTTAACACGACACTGATACGGGATCCGATCGAGTTTAGACTTAATGAAAGGGCGTTCCGAGTTGTCGAGCTCGCAGCTATTTTGTCACAATGGCTGAAAATGGGAAAGGCATGCATGCATGCTGAATTAAAGGCGGGACTGCATGATTGGACATTGGCCTGAGAATGTCCAGTGGTGAAATAAAACCTGGTGTAATACTAAAATAAATAAATAAAAATAAAAGTAAATATTTTCTGGCAAAAGGTAATGCAAGTGTCTTTCTGAACAATATTTGGTCAGTCATTCAGTCATCTTCAGTTACCCCTTTATCCTGGTCAGGGTCAGGAATACACCATGGATGGGACAGCTGTCTATGGCACCATACACACACACACACACACACACACACACACACACACCTAGGTACAAGCTAGAGCAATGTATTCACTCATTTTGCATGTTTTAGAAAGAACCCACATGGATAGAACATGCAGAGCTCCACACAGACAGTATCAAGCCATGGATTCTGGAGCTGTGACGTGGCAATGCTACCAACTGCACCACCATGCCACCCCTCAACCTGGTCAAGAATGTCAAATCCTTTGCTATTATAAGCCAATCCCTTGTCATATATCAAGATGCCGACTATAGGTTTAAATTCTGATCAGGTTGGTAATAATAATAATAATAATAATAATAATAATAATAATAACAATAATAATAATAACCAGCAGCACTGACTGATAAAAAAAAATCATGAATTTTGCTCAGGTACTTGCTTACCTCATCTCATGACCTTAAACCAACATTTAACTGAATAATTTGACACCACTTCTTCTTAAAGAAAAAATTTGTTGAACTGTGCTTTACACCACACTTAAGACTTACCTCAGCAAGGGCAAATTTGTATGCATTAAAAAGCTCTCAGCTATCCACCCTATTTACAAGCCTGCTCTCCTAAACTCTGACCTGACAAAAGCAGTCAGGTAGTGATGACTCCAGGGTCTGGAGACCAAGAGAGAAGTGCTGACTGTCCACAGGATAGAGATGAGCTCTTCAGTTTGCACTGTCGATGTCTTAGCACTGATCTCACCATGGCTAAATTTAGACTGCTATCTGCTACAGTGTTGCATGTAACAGGTTTTTACAGTGGTTGAATTTATTTTAAATTCATTTCACAAATGCCTCCACACTGAATTTTAATACATATTGTTTTGTTGGTGATGAAACTATGGTCTGCAAAATGAAAGAATAATAACGTACTGTAATATGCATTTCTCAGTTTACCACGTTCAAATAGCAAAGAACAGAACAGAATATTTTCTGTTATGTGTGGATATTTACTGACTTTTATAATCCTGTTAATGTTTCTCAGGGACATCTGTAAATGTATTCATATTTACTCCGTGTCAACATCTTTGTTGGTAAATGAAATTAACAAAATGTGTACCTTGTACTTTGTAATCCATATTTAAAGAGAAATGGTGAGATACATTATTAAGGTTGTTCTTATATTAATTCCTCTCACTGTTTAAGAGAAATAAGTCATTTCTTTAGCTCAAGAGATATTGCTTATACATTATTAATAGACTAGTGTTGTGAATAATGCCCTTCTTTCACCCGCCGCGGTAAAACGCAGGGCAGCCCACACACATGCCTACTAACTGTAATGAATCCTTCTGGCAATGACCTGCTGAAATGAAAAATTCTATGCAGATGGATCTGCTCTACAATAAAAGTGCAGGTTTTGCAGTCAAAGTGAAGATATTTTGTATTTGTACTGTATTCTACATACGCTATATGGCCAAAAGTTTGTGGACACCCGTCCATCGCACCCATTTATACTTTTTGAGCATCTCCTTGCAGATTTAGGTTTCTAACAGCCTGTTATAATAACGTCCAATTTTCTGGGAAATCTTTCTGCTAGATTTTGGAGTATTTCTGTTGGGACTTGCTCATTCAGCCACAAGAGCATTAGTGAGGTCAGGCACTGATGTCGGGCGAGGGAGCATGGAGCACAGTAGATGAAAGTGAAGTGAAAGTGATTAGATGTCCCTGTTCGTCAAGGTGTTCAGTGGGGTTGAGGACAGGGCTCTGTGCACACCATGTCTTTATGGACCTGACTAATTAGTTCCAGTGCAGGGAAATTGTAATGCTATATAATACAAAAACCTCCTATAAAATTGTTCCAACTTTGTGGTAAGGAAGCTCCTCATGGTGTGGTGGTCAGGTGTCCACAAATTTTTTGCCATATGGTGAATATTTGGAAATGCCGGAATAAATTTCTGTCGTGAAAATGCAGATGGATAGGTGTCGGATGAGAACCAGCTAAAGAACTAACTGACAACTCATCACAGGTGTCAAAATTTACAGTTTTTATGAATTCATACCAACGAACATGTACTAAAATTTAGAATGGTAATGATTATAATAAAATCCAACAAAAATGAGTGCATATGAAAATGCACATGTATATATATTTTTAAAGCTTACAGGTACATTCATTA
This sequence comes from Synodontis membranacea, assembly GCA_025674565.1. Classification (NCBI taxonomy): domain Eukaryota; kingdom Metazoa; phylum Chordata; class Actinopteri; order Siluriformes; family Mochokidae; genus Synodontis; species Synodontis membranacea. The sequence continues at coordinate 17,913,605 of JAOVYU010000063.1, read as the reverse complement.
GGATTGTGCATATCAGACCACCTGAGCAATCAGAAGACTCTCCAACTAACCTTTTATGATACTTTTCAGTATCGAACACGTACATGTCACCGTTTCTTTTTTCTAATCTCCTGCAAGTCTGCCCTACATGACAGCTGCTGCTTCAAAAATCACATAAAAGCTTTGTACCTCATTTCGTTGCACCTCATTTCTTTGCACTGTACAATTGTGTGAATTGCAATGACAATAAAGATATTCTATTCTATTCTAAATGCTCTTGGTAGAACTGTACTGTGCTTCATATTGTACTTGTAGTTCATTAGACCTCAGCTGTGTCTGCTGAAGTTTAAATTATGCTCTTTGAGAGATTAGAGATCATATAAAGAAACTTCCACTTTTCCATTCATATGTATTCACTTTTGTAGATGTATACAGCAATAGCAATATGGCTGGATTTATGATGAGCTAACACAACGATGAAAATGACACTAATTGGTCAGAATGTAATATAGAGCAAATGTTTGCTAGGCTGTAATAGTTTTCTGATCAATACAATAGAATAAGCTAGATGAGTTGTTTGAGCTCTGCCATTTATAATTTGAGGAGGAGAAAGGGGTTAAGTGACAGAACATTCTAGCATGGAACTGGTTACTGCACTAATTTAAGTGTGGCTAATTTTAGAAGCATGGAGAACAGCAAGTAATATAAAGAGAAACCAGAATGAAATGTTATGTGGAAAACAAACAAGAGAGGACAAATAATGTGACTAACCCCCATGTGTGAGAGGAGGAGTGCCAGTGGTAACAATAAAAATAGGAGAAATGGGTTGGCTGTCAGAGAGCTGGGATCAGACAGTCTAGGCAAAGCGGTTAGAAAGCAGAGAAGATCAGGCAATGTAGGTGAAAATAAAAAGGTGATTGCAGAAGCAAGATAAAGTGAAATGGGGGAGCAGAATCAGGAGAATGGAGCAGATAAAACATATTCACGCTGAGAGGAAAGTCACCAGTGGAGACAGTTTCTGGGCAAATGTGATGGAAGAAGGAAATAGAGGGCACTCATGTAGGAGCAGATCAAAGGTGCACAAGAGTCAGCGTAGTGAGGAGTAGACTGACATGTGGGTTTGAAATAACTGAGCTGAATTTGATGAGGGAAGAAAGAGGAGAGGGTATGACGGAAATCTGAAAATGTGATCAGCTGGTGACCGCAACAGACACAGAACCATCAGACTTTGTACAAGGGAACAGAAAGGGAAGAAATGTGACTAAGTAGAATTAAATACAATCCTAAACAGGTAAATGGCAGCTAAGACACAATTAAGAAATCATGGGCAGTCTTGCAGCAGAGCAACTGCATAAATCACAAACGTACCAAAAATAAATCATACATTATGATTCAGGTATGAATTATCACTAAGATTTATTTTGTCATTTACAGAATTACAAGAATGATGTAAAGGGATTAATGCATATACAGTAAGTGTAAACTACAACGTAGGATGAGCAGAGAATAAAGTTATTTCAAAGGAAGAATCAGAAGGAGGAAATTGTTAATAAAAATGAAAACATATCAGTAGACATCCAGTGGATGAGTGAAAAACACAAGATGCAGTCCACAACAGCAACAAGTTTTATAGATTTCAAATATGCTCTTATGGCTCAATTTTCCAGGTTGATAAACACAAAAAAAAAGGCGGGTTAAGTTTAGGCCAGAGAAACTGAAACAAGTCATTAGATTCTCGTTAATTTATTGCATTTATATTTACAGTGTTTGCCTATTTATTAGGAACAATCCTGCCTTGCATAAAAGAGACAGCCTGGTCTGTGGAAAATTGGTTGGATTTCTTTGCTTTCTACAAATACAAGTTTGTCCATGGATTGTGTCAGTGTGTGCAAACTCCATTACCAGACCACTATTTGAATATATGGGTGATGAGATGGTATGTCTTATTTGAACACATAAAATGAAAATATTGAGTTGTGCATTATATGCTTTAGCTTGGGACAATTTTCAGCTTGAAAAAACATACAAGCAGCATTATATCCTAGCAGATAAAGACTCAGGATAAACTCACACTTTGTGCAGATTTCCTCATGCATCCAGTAGCTAACAGCTGATGCATATTTAATGCCAAAATAGGATCGTTACAACCTGCTGATTCAATTTAAAATGAAAGCAATTGTTCACACATGTAGCATGATATGTATCCTATTCTCCAGTTTATTTAGTTATGCACATCTTATTTTGAAGGAGCAATTGATGGTCAAATGTGTATCTTTTAGGGTTATTTATCTGCATTGTATGGGGCTTGGTTCCCAGTTCTCACATAGGCCTACAGATCAGGTATCTTGGTGACTCTCTAACAAGGCACGGAAGCATCTTTATCATCTCAGCTCCCTCCGAGATTTTAGACTACCTCACCAGGGAGTATAATAGGGAGTATAACAGCCTGGTATGGGAACAGCGCACAAGACCGTAAAAAGCCCTTGCATTTTCCAAGCTTCAGGACATTTACACCAGGAGATGTCAGTTCACAGCAAAGAAATTCAACAGAGACCTCAGTTATCCCAACAATGTCATATTCTCTCTGCTGGGGTCAGGGAAATGTTACTGCTGCCCAAAAGGCTAGAACAGAGAGGCTGAGAAGCTTCTACCCACAGTTTACAGCATCCTGAGCGAGGACTGCGCCTGGGGCCACAAGATGTTCATAGTCAAGGATTAGAAATCGAAAGAAGAATATGACTCAAAACTTCATTTTGTACTGGACAATCACTTTACAGCAATCCACTGGACTTACCTACATAAGTTCTGTATATTACATCTGCTTAAGTACCCAAACCTCAATTCACTTATAAAGAACACAATGCATGGTGCTGCTACTACAGTGTAAATAATATTTAATAATACAGTAATATTCATTTCATTTTATTAGATTAGATTAGGTTTGTTAGATTAAGATTTATTTTGACCTACCTATTTTCTATTTTACATATTTCTTTGAGCACAGTCATTGGAGTTAGGCAACTAAGCATTTCACTGCACATTGTACCTTATATAAATGTATGTGACAAATAAAATTTGATTTGAGTTGATTTGATTTGTTAGACTGATTAACTCTCATGTGGAGAGCTATTTTAAAGATTTGAAAAGTCAATATGTTAACAGCTTCCTTTGGGACTTAACAGAGCTTTTTATGCTGTGTGCCCAATTAATTTTAATATCAGTACTCGAAAAACTTTAGTCTCCTTTGGAACATTCGGAACAACTTGTATCATGGTGTGTTATGTTACGTGCTGTGTTTCAAGCACTACAGTTACTGTCTCACCTCCTCATTCCATCTTACTGCAGTACTGATAACATCCAATATTCATTAGCTAAATTCACTATAACAACCTACACAAAGTCTTTACTAAGTGTTGCATCATGGCATTTCTAAGCCGGGTCTTAAAGGTTTTTTCATTTTTTTTTTTTTGCTTCTCGGTCAGTTATTTGTTGGTTTTGCTATTGTGTTCATGAGTATTTTTTTTTTTTAATTTAGCATTAATTTCCACATAATAAGATTTCCTGGTTTCCTTGATAACTTGAAACTCTGAGACTAGTGTGAATCATATGTGTCAACCAGCAATGTGAAGGATTAACCTAAATTTAAAACCTAATATACCCTTACTATCCCCTTTTATAGGAAAACCTGTATGCCTGTTCATTTATGCTGTTATCTAAATATTTAATTATGTGGCTTCAGCACAAGGCATAAAACCATGGAGGCAGTGGGTCAAGATCTTATTTTCCTATCAAACACCAGAATGGGGAAAATTATGGTCTCTATGACTTGTACTGTGAACTGTGGCATGGTTGTTGGTACCAGAAGGGGCTGGTTTGAGTATTTCAGGATCTGCTGATCTCCTGGGATTTCCACAAATAATGGTCTTTAGAGTTTATACAGGAAAAACAAAAAACAAAAATCATCCTGTGAGCAGAGGGTCTTCAGTCTAAAACACCTTATTGATGGAAAACGACCATCGACTCGTCCAAAGACTCACCAAAATTGGACAGTTTAAGATTAGAAAAATATTCCCTGTTTTTTTTTTTCCCAGTCTTCATCTATCCACATTTGGTGTAAATTATCCACCTCGAGGTTTGATGTATTATTCTGACATGCTTTTCTTCTCACCACGGTTGTGAAGAGTGCTCATTTGAATTACTGTAGACTTACTGTCAGCTCAGAGGAGTCTGGACATTTTCCTCTGATATGAGTAAAATTAAGCCCACAATGATATAATTTTGCCTCTGACAGCCTTCAGTAAGCAAACGTCTGTAAAGAGCTTCATGATTAAATCCTAGAACAATGGGTCACTGCACTGCTTTCTGTACATTTCTGTAAATTATTGTAAATAAATGCAGATTTTCCCCATGATATTGCCATTAATTTAACAACACACAACCGTAACACATTTACTGTGTATGGATAGTGCTGCCATGATAATAGAATTACTAATCTTCTCTATGTTCGTGTTAAGACATGAGACTAAATTCCGACTGCAGCTGTCTTTCTGGGTGTCTCTTAGCAGCATTTCAGCTTCACAGGTAATTACAAAGAGACTGCCAACTGGTTGACAGATTAAAAAGGAAGGTAAGTTATTTAATTAGACTAAAGGAGTGATACGATTGAAACCAGCTGTCCACAGAAGTCTTTAAATCATGCAATTGCAATAAAAGACTTTTCTAACAAAAACAAGTGTTACAGCAGACAGTCAAACATGGACTCTTGTTCAAATCTTTTAAAATATCTAAAAATGGACCTCTCCATTGGCCAAAAAACGCCCTAATTTCACGAGATTATTATGAATTATAATGGTGTAAAACATTTGAATGTCCTGATGAATGAAAACAATTCTTCAATTTCCCAACACTTCTTCAGCTGATCCTTCTGAGTGTACGCATGGTTCAGTACATGAGGCAGTGGGTTAAATGTGTACTAAAGGTTTCCCAGTCAGAGAATTCCATGTAGAACCCCTTCAGGAAACAAGGAATCTTTAAGAAGGTTTTAAAGAAAGTGCACATCAAAATAATCTGTCATCCTGTACGCTCCCACCAGCGTGTGTCGTGGCACGAAGCTGCAGGAAGACTTCCAGTTTGAGATTGATTCCCAGCGGCAACCCTGTGAAATAAACACATTAAATGCACTCGTGTCCTTTCATCAGCTTGCTGGTGGCTCGGTCTTGGGAGTTCGTTGGTCTGAATTTTGCTACACACATGACCTTTGACTTATTTCAGGCTACTCTGCTTGAATAGTAGTCTTACTTTTTATTTTATATTTGGTATTATGTTTGAGTCGCCTCTCATTGCACATTTAGACCATTCACATAATTCTTATTTTAGACACATCTCACCTCAGATCTCTTTGCAACTGTGTTCACTGCCTTCAGATCAGCTGCAAAAAAATCAATACACAAAACAAGCTTATTACATACTTCAGTTTCTTCAGAACCCTTGTCATTGCAGTCTGGTGTGGTGGATCTGTCAGAAAAAAAAAAAAAAAAAAAAAAAAAAAATCTCTGGCCTGTGGCTCACCACAAGCACTGCCTTGAAAATCAGATCTTTGCATTTCCATAGAAACAGACCAAATGAGCTCTCTGTTTTTCTCCCTTAGTGAAAACCTTTTTTTATCCTCACCTAGATAAAAAAAAAAAAAAGGCAAACATACAGGCTGAGAACCTCAAATAGCTTTTAAATATTAATGCTTGCAGCAAGTAATTACCCACATTTAGCTCTAATTTGTCTTTTTTATATAGCACTCTTTTCATAAATGCTTTCTGCTTTCCTTACCCGGCAGATCTTACTGCAAGGAAAATGCAAACAACAATTGTCATTCAATCTCTCACCACTGAACAAAATGAGAATGACATATTAATCCCCACACAGACTATATGCACTGCACATAGGTATTATAGGTTTCCACAGATAGGGTGACTGTATATGGACGGGGTGAGAAAAAAGAAGCACAAAAGATGAAGGAGGCAGATAGATCAGAGGAGGCTGAAGTCCTCTCTGTGTGTGTGTATGTGTGTGTGTGTGTGTGTGTGTGTGTGTATGTGTGGTAGGCTCTTAGGGACCCTGCCAATAGGCTGAGTCAGTCAGGTTCAGCTCATTAATGTGTGGTCAGTCCCTCTGACTGATAAACACTGCGGGGAAATTAAGTGTGCTGACCCACTAAAGATGGAATTCTTAATATTTTGTTCAATATGTGAACTGCTACTGTATATCATACTATATACACTGTAAAGATGATGATGATGATGATGATGACGACAATGATGATAATAAGGATTAACAGGAACAACAACAACATTTGTTAATAATAATAATAATAATAATAATAAAATCAGCATCATCATCATCATTATCTATTCATCATCACCAGTAACTGTGTTATCCTTGTTAGCGTTGTATTCGTGTGGTGGGAATATGGTACCAGTCAAAAGTTTGGATGCACAATCTAATTCAAATTATTTTTCTTTATTTTCCCTTTACTTACTTGTTACTTAAAAAACACTTCATGATTTAAAGTAATGATGGACTGTTGTTGAGTAGAGCTACTTACTGTATTATTATTATTTATTATTTACTGTTTGAAAGTGTCAAACATTAAAAAAGGCAAAAACATTCCATTAATTAACACCTATTGATTGAAAAGAATTCCAGGTGACTACCAGGTGAATATGTTCCATGTGTTATTTCACAGCTTTTATGCCAAAAGAAAGCAAAACCTATGAATGAGTAGGTGTGTCTGAAACTTTGACTGGTATTATACATCTTGATTGTCAGTCCATCTCACCAAGCACACACATTCACACACATTCACACACTCACTTACAGGCAGGGGTACTTTAGCGTATTCAGTGCACCTACCTGCATCACATGGCATCAAACTTCAGGAGATTTAAGGACTAAGATTCTGGCTCACATCATAAACATATCTATAAAAGTTTAATGTCTGGCATACTGCAGTTCTCACTTCCACTTTCTAATGGCTTGATACTATGCTTTCTGATGGTTTGGCTTCTATACCCTATATGAACTGGTATTTGCCTAATGTAGTTGGAAAGCCTCAAATAAGGACACTGGGAGCAAAATCAGGCATTTTTTGCAAAATTCAATAAAAGAGATGTTCATTTTTTTCCCCATAGATTTAAGAAGGAACTATGAAGGATAGCAAATATTATTAATAAATTATTATTGCAAATAATATTCCATTTAAGTTGCTACATATAGTTTTGGATTAACTTTTAAACACATAAGGTTATATGGTGTTTTCTTTTGGATGATGGATGAAAAAAAATCAAGAAAAAAAAAAAATCACATGATTAACATGCTATTTGTAAATAGAAAATCAATTACTAAAGCTACTAAAGTACATGCTCCATTGATTCTTGATATAATACCCATTTGCTGGACCAAATCCATTCCTAAGACAAATTGCTATAATGGCATATGCAGTAGAAACAAGCCTAAACAAGATGACACATGGGCTGTCAGTTCCTGTTTGGTGCAGTGGAGGATGACCCATCAAGCTGTTTCCTTCATGAGACTAACAACGTCTCAGTGCCATCTTAATTTGCAACAAAACAACCAATTACATAAACAAACTCTGTGAAGACTGAACCTATTGCAAAACTTGTTAAAATGTGTGAAGTATCAGTGTCTGTACTTGTCCTATGAAATTAGATTGATCTTTTGCAGAATAATCCTAATTATTAGGGTGGTGCATAAATTTGTGGCCTTTTAAAACAAACTTTATTAAATATCTAAAATAATACATAGTCTTCAAAGTAATTTAGAATCACTTTGGTAACTTAAATTCTATGACTTTCTGCCATTTATCTGGCAAAGAATGAATACCATTGTGAAAGAAGTATTTGGGTTTTAAACTAAATGAATTCATCTATGCAGTTTTGCATAACAAGTGGAAATCTGATGGCGCCATGTCAGGAATGCAGGCTGGATTCCCATCTGAGGCTTAAAATTGCGGCTTTGGTCGCTTTTGCAACATGTGGCCTTGCGTGTCATGAATGAGATTGATTTTCTTTTATGAATGACCACTGGATGATCTTAGTTCATTGAGTTTTTTTCACTTAATTTGATCAATTGACCACTGTAACATTCAACATTTGACAGCTTCTCCAGGATCCAGCAGCTCATAATAAAGTTGTAATGTACTTGCAATGCAGGTATTAAGCCTTAGAACAATATTTCTCTCTGAAAGTGCACGTGGAACCCACCTTCCAACTTTCAGAAACTTTCCTATTGTCTTCAGACACCTTAGAACAGTAGAATGATCGATATTCAAATGTCTTGCCAGCTCTCACGTTGATTGTGCCGCATCTTCGTCCAGCATCATCTGCAGCTACTCATCTTCCGTTTCCTTTGATCTACCACTTCTAGGTTTATCATCTAGCTCAAATTAGAATTTTTAAAACGGCGAACCAGTTCTTGACCACAGAAAAATGCGATCGCAGTGTTGCCATAAACTTGAAGGAGGCAATGACAAATATGAATCTTGTTGGCCTCCGTGCCTGATAAACATAAAATTAAAACATATGCTTTTACAAGGAGTTTTGTTAAATAATGAAAGATATTTACTAGGCCATAAACTTATGCAACACCCTTACAAAATCGGCGATCACATACAGTATATATGTAAGTGTGTTCATGTGAAAGATAGAGAGAGAGAAGTTTTATTGCAGGTGTTTCTCTATCAGAAAGCTAATTCATTTCTTAATTTCAGTGTTATTTACCAGTTTAGTATATGCTGTCTCATGTATTTGTAAAAGAAAAATATCTGCAGGCTTGTGCCACATTGCAACATGTAATATTTGACCATAAAATATGACTCTCCATTCAATATTACACTGTAGGAATCACTTCATGCACCCTTTTCCTGCTGACTTGCTACATTCTCTGATTTGCACCAGAGAAGCGTTGTTTTTATAATAGCAGCATAAAATACCACGTTGTCTGCATGGAACACTATATTGAAATGCATGGAACGCAACTGATATTAATAAGTACTTGAATATGAATACTTGAAGAGACCACCATTAAAAATATCTAAACATATTCTTAGAGCAGCACCGTCTATCATTTTATAACAAATTACGTAATGTAATTCATGTTGTTGTCATTTTAATGGGCATGATTTATTCAGCAAGGTCTTGACTCAACTCATCTATGCTTTTTTTTGTTTTTCTTTTCAATTGCTACTCAATTTGGAACCCAGGGCATAACCAATCTAAAAAGTAGCTTGCTAAGGACTACTTTTTGCGTACTTGACAATGGCTTGTTTGTTTGAGCGTGTAGTCCAGGTTTTCAGTGCAGACCCCATGTCTGATTCTTTAAGCTAAATACAATATTGGCACCAAAATCATCATCAGTGGCTCTGCTCTAATAGTCCACTGTTGTAATCACTCATTATACTGTAGACCTACTCAACCATTATTGATTGTTGGAACCTTGCTCTTCATGATTCTCAGTTACAGCCTTTGCAAACAAATTATTTTCCGCTTTCAGAATGCCTGCTCAGCTGATAACACTGGGATAGGGAAAAACATTGATGCAACACTTTGCATTATTATTATTATAATTTACAGCATTTTGCAGGCATCAGACAATTTAGACAGTCAGTCAGTTAAATTGCTGAGTGGACAAAGCAGATGATATTGAAAATACCTTAAGGAAGGGCTATACTGTAGCATAATCTGTGACCCCGATTTCCTGTTCACGTCTCCAATTCACATTCACTGTAATAAATTGCTGTAGGTTTTTATGCTAATTTAATGCCAGTTCTGAGATTTAAACATCCAATCATTGGAGGTGCATGCAACACCTTAACCACTGAGGCACCACAACAACACTGCAACTAGCTTGCATTGATTCAGCAACTTCTAACACTGACTTAGCTTCACTAAAAGATTGCACTGAATCAGTGTAAGCTGGGTGAGCTAGTAATAGCGGCTCAGTGGTTAAGGCTTCATGTTGCAGATAAGATGGTCATGTGTTCAAATCTCAGCACTGCCAAGCTAACTTGATTGGGTCCGTGGGTAAGCACAAATACAATATGTCGCTTTTAAACTATGTAACAGTACTTTACTAGAAATATGTTTTACAGTAGTTTACTGTAAATGTTGCAGTATTTTTCTGGCATCCCGTGCTGCCAGTAAATTACCATAACATTTACAGCATCTTCTTTACAGTGGTAAACTCAAACCTGCTTTTCTGTTTCTCTTTGCAAAGTCTCACCAATTCTCTATTCGTTTAAGCTTTAAGACTTTTTTTTTATTATTATTATTTTTTTTTATCCCTGATAGCCTTGTATTTGTCCAGAGCCTTTGCCTTTTCCTCCTTTGCTTACACTCTGGTTTCATCATTGATATCTGATCATGTTTTGACCCTTGTCTGCTCTGTTGTTTTGGATTTTGTACTGTATTTTAGTACTATACAGCTCTTCTTTATCCTCAACAGCCTACTGAGTCCAGTGTATTACAAAAACAAAGAGGGATAGTGAATACATTTTTAAATCAGATTGAGAATTTATATGATGGCTCTTAGGAAATTAAGCCTAAACTCTGTTCCATGTGTTACCAAAATATATAAACATTTTGGTAAATGTTTATATATATATATATCTCAAGATGATTATCGACCTGCATAGAATTTTTTTTTTGTGTGTGGCTTTCCTGGGAACATTAGGCTTGCTTTTTCAAAATTACAATTTTTTCCCTCTACAGCACAGAGCTTTGTGCCTTCAGCTGTACTTTGTGTCTTCTCTTGGACAATGCATTTCAAAGCGGTTATGAAGTGTTATTTTCTCATTCTCCATCAACTAGGTTTGTATTTCTGCTGAGTATGATGCCCACTGTTGTAGAGAAATTAGATTCCTTAAGTGTAGGATAGTCTTAGGGACTGTCTATGTAATACAGAGAGAGATGGAGAGAACAGAATTCAGAATTAAATTCAGAAATCCACTGTATTAGGCTAAATAGGTCATTTCAAATAGTAATGCCTGATTCATAAGGTATGTGTAGAATTGCTGGTTTTCCAATGAGATTTTTGTTGCTGTTGTTGTGACTGTACATATGTACTGTACTAAGTATAGAGTGACGGTCCAATCTCCAATGTAGGTTTGTATGGAAGTTACACCATAAAGTAATTGGACAGTTCCTGTGTTTTTATAAAGTAAGTACTGTAAAGTTAATCCACCTAATTCTCTTACATTAGCATGTACACAATATTTTAAATGCAATAAAAAAAAAATCATGATACTAAAATCAATGCCCATGAATTCACACACATGGCTGTAATATGTGTATAGTTGTTAAAGTTAGTTATAGCTGTTATATAACAATTAGTAATAACAATTACTATTACCGATCCATTTTCAGTATCCTTGCAAATGACATCCTCCCTGAATTTCTCAATATAAACTTTATTTATTTATTTTTTGGATATTTTTATCAAACCACTAAAGCACTCCAAGCAGGTTAGCTCGATTAAGCTGCATGAAAATCATAATTTGCCCTTACTCTGTCCTTCTCTCTCTCTCTCTCTCTCTCTCTCTCTCTCTCTCTCTCTCACACACACCCACACACACAGTCATATTTTTAATTCTTAAAATGTTTTCAAAATGGACAACATAAAAGGAACCTGTCCC
>JAOVYU010000063.1:17633234-17652350 GCA_025674565.1 Synodontis membranacea | reverse complement strand
TGCCCATATCTGCATGATTTTATGCATTGCACTGCTGACACACAAGTGGCTGATTATTGTTATTTTTAGGTGTTCCTGATAAAGCTTTTGGTGAGTGCATGTGCTAATGTGTAAGAGTATTTTTGCTGACCTATTTAATTAAAAGAAACTACTTTAGTAGCTATTTGAGCTGTTAGATTCTTGCCATTCATTATTTTCCATACAAAATTGCCTTTAGGAGTTTTTAGCTTTACCTTCTAAAATTTGCATAATATGTGAAACCTACATTTGCAAACTAGTAAATTTTTTTGTGTGTGAAACTTCTCAGAAGAGAGCAACCCGCAATAATTATCAAAACATTGAGATTTATAAACAATATGGCCACCACACATCAATCAATTATAAGGAAACAGAATTATTCAAATAACTGCAATTCATGATTAATCATACGTATGAACTGTTCAGTAGGTATTTTACCCTAGCATTTCAAATTAGCATTGAATGCTTGACAGAAAACTTTAAGTTTAAGAACTATAAGTATGATCATCTATTTTCTCTTTGTTGTTGATGTGTTTTTGGTCCCAAAATATTGCTTGTAGATATATTTATTATTAGTAGTAGTAGTAGTAGTAATACTAGTAGTAATAGTAGTAGTAGTATAGTAGTTGCACTTGTTAACTTGTTAACCATACTATTACCTGCTAAAATGTATACATTTATTATTATTTGATAGTGGAGTACACCAAACAAGAGTGCTCTACCTTTTGTGAATTTTCTCTTCAAGATTTTCAGCACAGAAAGCCTTTACTTCAAAGTCAACCCCACATGCCTTTACAGAAAAACAGAAGAAAAGAAAATGTATGTTTTATTGTTTTTTCACCACAACCTGTTGTAATCCCTATTAATTTCTTTATGATACAGAAAGTATACCTTCCCAGTATCTTCCGGTCCAGGTTGCAATGTGACAGAACAGGGTAAATTGGGAGGTATCTATTAAAAAATACTTGAGTTCCATTACATTATAGTGCTGAGAATGAAATGAAAATATGAAGAGCTTTAAAAGGTTTAAAAGTCTAAATCAGTAACAATCCACAACAGTCTAAAATTAAACAGTCTAAATCTATAAAATTTGCAAGTTCACACAATACATACATGTATTTAAAAATGTTAAAGGGCGGTATTCACAACCCTGACTATGTCCACATTAATACGGTTTAGTTTTAAAACTCTGTTTTAAAATGAAAACGATATCTGTCCAGACGAGCATTTAGCTTCCTACCAGAAACAAGATCCTTCCATACTAACGTTGCCTGAAAACACATATCACATAACCATTCATGCGTATGAGTGTACTGGTATAAACAGGAAGCAGACTGTCTACTCTGCAGTTGGTTGTGTAGTTGCAGATTGCTCCATTAATGTAAAATGTAGTTGTAGCATTATTATGAAAATAATAAAATTGTATGCTTTTTTTCCAATATGTGCAGGACATTTTTTGAAAACACTTCTGTTTTCTAAATCATCTTTGGCAAATTATGTAAAAATTGTTTTTTTTAAAAATAAAAAAAAAAAAAAAAACATGCTGCAGTAGAGGATTAAATTTAATTCAACATTAATTTTCCTTCTTAAAATATTATTCTATTTTTATAAAGAATAATGAAGATGAATGCCAACTGACACAAACCAGTTTCACCACCTGACTATTTTGCTTCTACAGACAAAGGCCAAAGATATGGAGAAAGTGACACTGAAAATCAAGCACGTCTTTTGCTCTGTGATGAGCCACTATTCCATTGCTTGAAAATTGTCCTCTACTGGGCAAAGATACTCTATTATAGTGCATTAATTATAAAATTATTAATTATAGTGCATTAGCAGAAATTTTATACATTGTATTTTACAGATGTAAATTTTAATCTACCTCTTATCCTGACATTTACATCTAACATTTCTCTTGTTACTGAATTATTTAGGATATAGAGTTTTAGGCTGTTTAAAGCTGCTGTTCACATTCAACAGTAGGTGTTGCTGTTTGTTATGTCTTCAATCGGCAATGTAAACTATTGATGTTTGAAAATATTGGCCTGGGAACACTTTTAGCCCAGTATTCACAATTAATTTATATATAGTAATAACTGCACTCATAAAGTGTTATGATGTTATACTAGTCCTTACAGCTTTAAGTATCAGAATGTATCATAAAGCTTCTTTGACCTCTTGATAATGGCATTGATCACATTTTTTGCCATATGTTAAATGCTGTTTATTTACCAAATGCTTCAATATGTGACTCCACTTCATAATAGTAATTGCATGGGGCTTATTCTGCCACATAATAATGTTTTACGGGTGTAGTCTTGTCTATTTATAAATAGTTATATACACGTGTTGGTTGCTACAACACATTATAAATACTTTATAAACGTTTAAAAAATGTTTTAATAATGCTTCATGAATGCTGAGTTCAAGTAAAGTGTTACCATTGTCTTGTAGTAGGAGTCAAATGGTATAACTGGTTACATAATTTGACATTTCAATTTAAAATCAAAATTTGACAGGCCATTATCATGAACATCTATGCAGCCATATGGACTTGGTGTGAATATTTCAAACATAATTTTTTAAGTAAATACAATTTTTTCATAATTAAAATGAATCATCAGTGTTTTCCTGGGGTTATACAGTACCATTTGACATAAAAAACTAAGAATATATTACCACCCTAAAAATGTCAAATTATTCCATAGTGAATTCCACAGAGAGTTGTCATCATCCTCCAAATATTCTCTCAAAATTGATTAAAACCAGAAAATTTTGACTCGGTCCTCACAAAAAGGGGCATACAAATAATGTGTAAGTTTATTTTTAAATTTTAACCCTTTTAAATTACACTAAACCATAATGGGCGCAAAATAATTAGCATTGCATCATTGCCCCATTTACCGCTGGTAGTCAAGGCTGAGGCCATATGTTTTCTTCCAGAAAAGAGACACCTTACAGGAATTAATTAGTAAAGGATAGGTCATGATTCATAAGACCCAATCAGTAAGCAAACGTGGGTGTCTGAATCATCATGAAATGCAACTCTGGAGTTTTCAAACAAAAATGGTGCCAGCAGCATTTCCAAAACTGTTAATTTTGGAGGCTCAAAAAACTCAGGTGTAGTATGACAACCAGGTGCAAAAAAAGCAAAAGTGATGTGTTCTAAAACTAAGATGTATCACTGTGGACAAAGCATCTGAATACAGCCTTTATTTAGCCTATAGTGAGTGTGGGATAGCTCACTTCTACAAAGTCTTCAGCTGTAATCTTCAGCTTTATAAATGTATAATATCATGAATAGTTTCTGTAATTAAAGCCACTGCAGTGTGGAATTAACCTCAAAGGTGAAGGGATAGGCATGCTCTCCAAGCTTTTTAATCAGCCGCTCCTGTAGACGAGTCAGACTTTTCTTCTCCTCAAGCACAGGAGGGAATGCCTGTATATTGGCCACAAAGAGGTCCTTTCGAAATGTCAGCCCAAGAACATCTAAGTCCTCCCGCCCATAGCGGAAGGCACATGTCAGCGTTATAAACACTGTGGATGATTGACAAGGAGCCAGAGACTCTAAGACACACTCTAGGTCAATTAGTGACATAAAATAGAAAAAACATGCTGAAAATATTACACTGACAATAATTTTCCATAAAGACCTCTCTCACCTTTCCTTTCCTTTAAGTACTCTGGATCAATTAAAACCACACCATCTATAAAATGAAGGAGGGAAATGAGTTATAGGTCCAAAGGGCAGACTATAGATTCAGGCACAAATGCTTAACCAGGGAGGAGAAGGAATGCATCAAGCATTTTTTGTTTTGTAAATTTTAATAAACTAATTGTTACATGTAACACAGCTGATCAAAAACAAAGGATACTTTTAATAAATATTAAATAAAGAAAATAAAAAGCATACCAACAGGCTCTACAATGTCCACATGGTCAACAAAGTCCCTCTTTCCAAGATACACAGTTAGCTTTAAAAGATAAAATTGAAGAAAAAATTTATAAAATTGGAGAAATGCCAAATTGCAGAAATGCCAAATTGTAAAACGTACATTAATAGTATTGCATTTATTCAAAAATTTTTTGTTATGAATATGGAAAATAAAATGTAAGTGAATTTATATAAATTATGCCATTATGTTGCATACTGTAATGTCCTTTTGCAACCAACACAACAGTAGCTAATCAATATCACTTATTTGATATTTCACACTTAAGTGAATGGGGAAAAGATTATCACCTTTCCATTTGGACTTGCCTTCTTGAATACCCTGTGTGAAAAGAAAAAAAAAACAGTTAAGAGATGCAGAGCAATGTAAGTTTGCATCTAAATGTAACAAACTCCACTTTAAAAAGTATAGCAATCACTTTACTCATAACAGCAGAGAAAATAGCCTATACACACATAGACAGCTCATGTACTGTAGATGTGAAGGTGAAGTATGGTATTGGGGTGGGAGCTTCAGTTTTTATAAGTGACAAGAGACAGTTTGTCTTTTTCTTAGGCCAATGGACCATTTTCTCCAAGCACTGATGAGTGCTTTACCAAACCTGTTCACTCCACTTTATCTAACTGTCAGTGGCAGAAATATCTATGGGTGAATGGTCCCAAGAGGTAAGGGGGAGTTAGCACTAGTAGCACTTCTTTACGGAACAGTGCAGCTTGCATGGCTTTGTAAACAAATGTAAACCCAGGGTCTATCCATATCCTAGCTCAGTATGTTGCATTGCTTTCCTATATTATATCTCTGCCCATGAACATAGAAGGAGTTTCTCTGGAGATTATTGAATGGTGACTTGAGATTCACAAGAAGCAAATTCCTACTTGAAATTCAAACTGTTTGAAATGAATCAAGAATTTCTCTTTTGAGAAAATATTTGTATCTGTATCTTTATCAAGATTTAAATCTTTCCTGCAGAAACACTTTGAAATCATTGTTCTATATGTAAATCTACATGTAAAATATTTTTCAGTTGTAAAGTGTTGATTTGTGGTGGTTAGAATGGCAAGCATATAGAGCCAGCTGATTATTAGTTCAGAAATCAATATTGGGTGGAATAACCCTGACATTTTATCACAGCCTTAATGTATCTTGGCATGCTCTCCATCAGTCTTTCATGTTACTCTTGGGTGACGATATGCCACTCATGGCACAAAAATTCAATCAGTTCAGCTTTGGTAACCTTGTACATGGCTTGATTCAAGTGTCCTTCACAAATAAAAATCTGCCCTATTCCAAATCTGCCTTACTGAAACTCATTACCTTATCATTACCAATACTTCACCAAATTTCGCAGTAGGTGTGAGACACTGTGGCTTGTAGGCCTCTCCAGGTCTATGTCTAACCATTAGATGGCCAGGTGATGGGAAGAGCTGAAAATTGGACTCATCAGAGCAGATGACCTTACTCCAGTTCTCTACGGTCGAATCTTATACTCTAGCAAACCTCAGCCTGGCTCTTCTTTGCTTCTTATTGATGAAGTCTTTTTTCTAGATTTTAATGACTTAAACCCCACCCAGAGGAGCCTGTTGCAAACCATCCTTGCTGTGCACTTAAATCCAGTTATCATTTGCCATTCTTCTTGAAGGTCAATTGATGTCATCCTATAGAGTTGACGATCATCCTGGTCAGTTGAGAGTTGCTTTCGCTCTCTGCCAGTCTGTATCTTTGTTGTCTCCAAAGACTGCTGCTTTACCTTGTTCTTATAAACTGCCATATTCAAACTTTTGAGGATGGCAGTAACCTGATTCCTACTGTATAGCATCTGTACTTTCTGATAGAGACTAAGAAACTACGGTAAGTCAAACAGAACAAATAGAATGAACCTTTTCTCTCATTTAAAGGGGCAAAACAATCCCTACCTCATTTAAAGGGGCAAAACAATGTCCCTTTAAAAAGTTAAACAATTTCTGAGACAGGCCTGAGACACCTATCATGCAGGGGGGAATGGAAGTTTCTGGACAATAGGAGCAAGTGTCCGTATAGATAAGTCCAGTTAAGAATCCACCCTTCCTGACTGCATCAAGCTTCATCAGGAGGCCCCCTAGTTTTCTCAGTCTGTGATTCTCTCTGCTTGTGATTTTTGGAAAATCATCTAAGTTATTTAGTAATAGTAGTAAGGCAGATGATTTTCTCCATTGGTTCTGGAGAACCATAGCAGTCTGCAGTCTTTGCCACACCATGCTATCACTCGTTATTACATTACGGATGTGCACTGTTCTTATCCTCCTAGCTTGCTCAGAAGACTTTGGTCTTAGCCACTTACAGAGAAGATCAAGCTCTTCCACTGGAGCCAAGCTCAAATTTTCTTTGGGACAGAGGAAAGAGGTCCTCCATACTCAATAGTTCTGTGCCTTATCATCAAATTTTAATAACCTTATATGTTAGAGCTTACAGTATATGTTCACAACATATCAAATCCTTTGCTAAGTCTTTTGTGGCCGAATATTTAGACTCATTATTTAGATTCATGGGCTCTGGTGATTGCTTGTGGAGGGAACTTGCTGGGTTGATTGTAAGGTCTGGTAATGCATGGCTTCTCATGGGGGCAATAGATGCCTTCAGTTAAATTTGGATGGCACTGATGCTCTTGTAGCAAGTAAGTGTTCTTGGAGTGTTTGAGTGTGAGGCTGAATGGGTGAGCTACTAACCTCCTTTCTTAGTGTCTGTCGAACTCATGGAACTTGTGTACGCTGATCTCGCTTGACCATGTGTACAAAAGTTCCATGAGTTCTGCAGACACAGAGAAAGAAGATTAGTAGCTCACCCATTCAGTTTCTTGACTATTTTTGACAAACCTCTGCAGTCATCGCTGTTGCTTGTTCACCTTTTCCTACCACACTTTTCCATTACAGTCAACTTTCCTTTACTGTGCTTCAATACAAGACTCCGCAAACAGCCAGCCTTTTCAGGATGACCTTATGTGGCTTAATTGTGTTTGCTTGTACTGAACTAGATTGAGAGATACATCGTAGGAGAATTGTCAGCCTGGTTTAAGTATTTCTATAACTGCTGATTTCCTGGGAGTTTCATGTACGACAGACTCTATTCGCTAGAGTTTACTCACAATGGTTTGAAAGAAAAATTTTAATATTTTTTTAATATAAAATATTCAGTGAGCAGAAGTTCTCTGGATGCAAATGCCTTCTTGATGAAAACTGATTCACTTTGACAGATAGGTTTCAGTAACTCAGAAAACCACTCTGTACAATTGTGGTAAGCAAAACAGCATCTCAAAATGCACAACACATTGAACCTTGAGGCAGAGTGGAATTTGGAAAGTTAAAGAGTGGAAAACTATAGCCTTGTCAAATGAATCCGGATTTCTATTGACACACACAGAGGTTGAGCTCAGAATTAGGTGCCATCAGCATGAATCCACGGACCCATCCTGCCTTGTGTGAACAGTCCAGGCTGGTGTAGGCTGTGTACTGGTGAAGGCTATATTTTCTTGGCACACTTTGGGCCTGGTAATACCAATCATTGCTTGAATGCAACAGTCTATTTAAGTATTGTTGCTGACCATGTTCATGTATTCATGGCCACAATTTACCCATCTTCTAATTGCTACTTCCAGCAGGATAATGCACTACATCTAAGCAAAAGTCATCTCAAACTGGTTTCATGAACATAGCCATGAGTTCAATGTTCTTACAATACTGTTTTTCTCAGTTTTCATGTCAAACCATTTTCTGTTCACCTGTTAATTCACATCTGTCATATACTGGATGACTAGTGAGTAGGTGGTTTTACACAGAACCTTAAGTCTCTAACGTGCTTACATGTTATCTGATTGTCAGATAAGCATATGCTTCTTCAGACCCAAAGAAATTTAATCAAAAAAATAGAAACAAATCCAATTCGAAGACGTGTAAAAATGTACAGAAGTCCAGAGAAAATGTTGAGGCATTCGTTACAGCCGTTCTCACCATTGTAGAACATTGTGCATTTGGAGCTCTTAGAGAGGAGTTGGTATGGGACAAGAATGTAGTTGACATATGTGATGCAAAATGTCAGAAATAGTGCAGCTATATTCTGAGTTTGAATTTAAATTACACTCTGTTGCAGCAGTTATTACCATTAAAAACAAGTATGAAGGAAGGATATGCCAAGCAGGTGATATTCTTGTATATGACAAGGACTTGTATAAGAGCATAAATCTTACACAAGTGAGAAGTGAGAAGATTTGAGTAAGAAGTGCATCAAGTTCTCAGGAGGCTTAGAGAGGTAGGATTGATATTAAATGCCAGGTATGAGTTTGATAAAGCCAAAATAATGTTTGTGGACCACAGAATCACCTCAGAAGGGGTTACCCCTGAACCAGGCAAGGTCAAGGCCATTTTGGAGATGCCAGAATACAATTTTTAGTTCAGTAGGCAAACATTTATGCAACGTTATTAAAAGATTGATAAACAAGGCCCCAAGTATGGATAAATAGAATGTAATCATTCATTATTGTTTTAATGCAGTTTGTCGCATAAGTGCCATATGGTACACAAAGATCAAAACTGACAGAAAGGGATATTCTTAAAGTATATTTTATCTATACATTGTTATGACAAGGGCTTTAGGAATCATTGGCTGCAAACTAACTAATAAAGCCAACAGTAATGAATGTAGAATAATAATGTTTATATCTATATTTAAGCCAATATGTGCTCAAGTTTAGTTACTATTGTTATAGCTTGTGTTACTTGTATTTGAACAAGAGAGAAGTCTAAAAATATTGACTTGGGAAACTGGCAGGTCAGTTATATGCGATATTGGCTGTGGCTGCCCATGACGTGGCCAAACATATGATTCTTTCACACACTCATCTTTATTGATTAGAAAACTACAGACAAATGGACTTTAACCACTTTAGAAAAGTACAGAAATATGATGTCTTCCAAATACAAAAGAAAATGCCTTTTGAATTAGAGGATCATGTTCACTATGCAGAAAAAAATGCAGCATGCAAGTTAAGTGCTAAGACATAATAAAGACATTATATGCTTTATGTTTAACATATTTATGTGCTTATGTGGACTTGACATGACTCAAAAAACCTAAGTGGAACCACAAATTTGAGAAGGCTTTTAAGGCCTTTCAGTGTACTATTTCACTCTGAGCCTTAATAGCTCAGAAGCATGCAGTAAGTGACTTTAAAGTGTGTATGAATTTTTAAATGAGTGCATGCATCTGTAATGCACAGGTATCTCTGTTGGGTTCTGTGGCTGAATCAGCTCAATGTTTGCTTGGCATATCATGTATTCAGTATATAGCCTACTCTGAGTATTGTTTGATGTTTTCATTATATACATGATAATGTATGAAATTATTGTAAGTAAACAATAACAAATATTTACAGGACATAATTCAGCAAATTAAGGAAAGTGTATTAGAATTATTTGCATGTGCTATGATGACTGTTTGTCTGCAATGGAGTGGCATCCCACCCAAGGTATATCCCTGCCTTGCACCTATGGTTCCCAGGATAGGTTCTGGATCAAAAATCACCCTGACAAGGTTCATGCAGGAGATGATTTTTCTTTTAGGATACTCAGGTTAGGGGTCACCACAGCGCATCTTTCTGTCCACATGTTCAATTTGGCAGAGCTTTTTACACCGGATGCCCTTCCTGACGCAACCCTCCCATTTATCCAGGTTGGAGACTGGCATGCAGGAATACACTATTATAGTGTGAACCCATTTGTGGCTAGGTCTTTATGCTGAAGATGAATGAATTATTAAATTCTGTTTGTATGTATTTTACATGTATGTAAGGATAAGCATAAGTAGAAGGAGAAAGATGTTTTATTCCAAAACATGTTGTACATGTTGTACATTGAAGGGAACGAAATGAGGTAGTCAGGTCCTGGTAAGCAGAAATAATAATATACATAAAAAAAATACAATGATTAAAATAAGATAAATAAAATTACACCAGGAACACACAGTAAAACCAATAAAAATAGGATAACTTTGTATAAGTATATGAATATTAACTGAACAGAATGATCATAAAGAAATTTTCTGTTTTAATTTGCAAAATCAGTGCTCTATATACTGTAACACTGGTTGTAGTAGCAGCACCATATGAGTGCAAATTCACAGAAATAAAATGCAGCAGTAAGGTAACTATTGCAGCAGTGCTATGACATGTAACAGTATTGCAATAACCTATTACATAGTTGGTCTTGTAATGGTGAATTAAAGGCTCATCGTTGTCTTGGAGGTTTCCACCCTAGATTTCCAACTTTAGAGTTTTCCATAAGAGAGGTTTGTTATAATCAGCCACTGAATATTTTTGTATTTTATGATTCAAAACTTAATGTACTTTGACATTAAGTCCATAATTTAATTATTATTTGAGAATTATTACTTCGAATTATCCAAAAAACTTTCAAGTTTTTTAATTTCTTGCCTGTAATTCTCAGGTATCTGCCTCCCAATATTCTGTATCTTGACTTCCTCTAAGTTATATGCAATTAGAAAGACAATTCCACAGTTACACATTACATGGTGCATTTATGAACCCAATTACTGCATGTAACAACACAGCTTAAGGTCTCTCATAAGCATTCAGTGCTATAAAGAAATCAGTATTACTGTTATGAAAGAATACAGCTGTAGTGTTTGAGAAGAGAATTCCTTTTCTGGCATTACTCATTTTAAAGCATTGCTCATGTTTGTGGTGTTTGCAGCTACCTTTAAAAAGAGGCAGAAATAATAAGGGATTACACAGTAGTTACCTGGAAATATGCGAATATTAGTGGCACCAATTTGGCTTTAGAGTTACACTACTGGCTTTGTCTGTAGAGCTTTTATAGCAGACTAATGGGAATAAATTAGGCCATGGGTTCTGGCACAGGTTGGGCTAATACATAAATACTATAAGAGTCTTAAATATAGGACACAGTGCTCCAGCATTACAATAAATGTAACGTTTTTATGTTGTATATTTGCAAATTCTATAAATTAAATCAATATAAACAGATATTTTAGCTCAACTAATCCATATTCATTTAGATTTACTAGTACACTGTAATGCTACCCTATATTAATAAACCTAACCAATTATAAAAAGACATCGAGCTCAGTGATGTATGTGGTAGGAAATAAAGATATTTCACTATGACTGTAGATATAGTCAACTCTGATTATTTGAAATGCAAAAGGCAGAACTAAAAAATAATCCTCGACCAAATGTGACTCCAAACACAACATAATGGAGAAACTGGTACAAGACGTAAAAAAGTAATGTATCCACAGTAGCTTGGTATTGTGCTTGGGCTGTACTTAACTAAAAATAAAAATCCATCTAAAACCATAGATGAAGACTAAAACATTTGTTACCTTGTTACTGTGGTAACCAGATTTGCAAAGTAGAATATCAGTCAGGATCAAAGGAGAGTGTTCAGGGTAAAACAGCTTGAGAAAGTGATGCAGGTGTAGCACTACATTACACAGCCGATTCTTCATCAGCGGATGTATAGGCGTGATTTACCCTGTCACATGACAAATCTAATGACTTCATATATTGTCTCATGGGTATATTAATCTCTGGTCTGTCACTTCAGACAATCTGTGGAACATTCTCTTGTATGGGCCTTCATCTGATATTATGGACTTTGGGCCATGTTGCACTGAATGACTTGACATTTTAATGTTTTACATGCTTTAGGAGCACTCGATCATAAGAGAAGGAAATAGGTGAACAAAAGCAAAACAAACCTGACAAAAAAATTAGTAATGATCTTCCTTTCCTTAAAGTCTTCGCGAACTTAATTTTAGGATTGGGGAAAAAATTCCCCACAATGGCAGTATTCTTTTAAGAAACACTGGGAGCACAAATGCTCGTGGATATACCAAATTAATTTTAAACATGTGACAGACTAGTGTAATTAGATCATCACTTATAAAAGCCTACCCTTTAACATACTGGAAAATTTACAGTAAACAACTGTAAAACATATGTAGAGTAAATTAATATCTTAATGTTACATAAAATAACACATAAGCCAGCACAGCTCATTTGGCTGATGCAGGACACAGTTGAGCTCAAGGTTAAGAGTCTTGTCCAACCATGCCAGTTCTGGAATTTGAATATTAACACATCATTGGAACAAGCTTGTATCAATTCAGCTACTGAATTCACTGTACTTAGTTAAAACTCAGAATTAACTCCACTAAAAGAATACAATACAAAATGCAAGCTGATTGAGCTAGTTTTGGTGACACAGTGGTTAAGGCTTTGTGTTGCAGATAAAATGGTTACTTATTCAAATCCCAGTATTATCAAATATTGATTGGGTCCTTGAGTAAGACTCTTCAGCTAAGTTGTATCCTCCACTGAGCAAATATAATGTGTCATTTAAAGCTATGTAAGATGACACAATATCAACCTTGATCACCACATATTGTTTTTCTATTTTAATATTTTGTTTTACTATTTAAAATAGTAACTGATTTGCTCAACCCCTCCTTAACTCCCTTACTCTCCCTCTCTTTCTCATTGTCTCACAAACACACTGACAATGGACCTGTCTGTTAACAGGAGAGTTAGCCCCGCCTCTCCATTCACACTCTGAGTCAAAACCTTTGGTGTGCAGGCAAAGAGATTTTCTTTGAACTTTTAAATTTGAACATTTTATATAAAAATTCCAGATTTTAATAACTAAAGCTTTAGCTGTATGTGATGTTTGCAAGTTAGCCTGACCTATAGACCACAAAGAGCAATACAGTCTTTGTGAATGTAACTAACATTTAGACAAGATAACCCCTTGAATTAATGCAAGAAGATTAATTAAGAAAATGGGTTGTGACCATTTCCCACTTTTTTTGCTAATTTGAATGCAATTTCCTGATGCCATCTGGAGTTCACTAATGGTATCATAGTATCACTTCTGCATACATTTTTCCAAAACTGATGCATTCAATTTAACTGATTATCTATGTTCTTAACTCTTCAAATTATCATTAGCAAGAATGTAAGAAGCCTATAGTAAGTATTTATAACTCACAAAGTACAAGGGAATTAAAAATATTTGCTTTGAAGCACCTTCTATACAGTATTGTATAATAATTAATTTAAGAAAGCATGGGTGTGCCTCCTGCTGAGAGCATTTACTTGGCAGGGCCTTGTATCCAAGGCAACTACAAGTATGGAAAATTTTAAACCAAACATTTATTTGATCAGTTGGCATTTAATTGTTTTATGGTCCAACAATGATTTCTGGCAATCTGGAATTTTACATTTACCTCCATTCACGAGCACACTAACCTTAATTGCTTCTGCACAACATATCTTTAAAAATCACATATTACTATGCTGCTATGCTGCAGCCCACATACTGTACTGAATATATTAAATGCATAATCAATTAAGGATGAAAAAAATCAGAATCTTACTATACTTTTGTTTAATTCTCATCTTATACATCAGCTGCACATGGAAAGATAATTAGATGTACAATTTAATTAAATTTTCATTTAACTGGACTAGCTCATTTTAGCCTAAAGACTTTTTTTTTTTTTTTTTTTTAATAAATAGGATCCATTTCTGTAGGAAGTTTAATTGCAATAAAAAAAATAAGAAGGAAAAAATAAGAAAAAAAAAAAATTCTCCCTGAGCAAGTCTAATTAGTGGTTTGGACATTGTGCAGGACCATTTCCTAACCATATATCCTTTCCCAATTTGTCACACTCCTATCACGTGAACCTCTTTCAGATGAAAACAAATGGCATCAGCCTCAACTACCAGGGTGAATGCAACATGAATAAAGAATTATAAGTGTTACTGACCTTGTTGTCTTTGCTAGCAGCTGTTGTCTACATGCCTACATGCTCAGGAGGCAAGCTATTATACGAGCGAGCTGCAACTAAGCAACAAACTGCAGGGTACACAGTTTGCTTCTTGTTTATAGCTGCAAATGCATGCCCAGTGTACGTTAATGGCCATGTGATATGCAACTTCTGGCACGTTAGTATGGGCATAGATTATTTCTGATACAGAGCTGAAAAACTGATCTGGACAGAGTTTGTTTTCATTTTAAAATGCAAAAATAGCTCTGCTGCCTCAGAACAAGAAGGTTATGGGTTCAAACCCACCCGGCTGATTGAGGCCTTTCTGTGATGACTGGGGCCTTTCCATATAAAGTGGATGGATGGATGTTTCTGAATATCAATAACCAATTTTTTGGCTTGCATATAATAAAACACAAATATTCAGTATGGGTAAAAAGTGCAATCCACCTTACAAATTTCAAAGATTAAACTTCAGTCTAATAAAACTCATGAATGAACACTTGCACAGAAATACGTTTAAACATGCCATGAAACAGATACTATTTTCTTTTAGGTAAAATTAACCATCCATGTTTGAGAGGCCCAAGGTGGTAATTAAAATGTTGCTGTTTTTTTTACTGATAGCAAACTATAAGGAGTAACAGAAACCAGAATCTGAAGCCTTAATGAAACTGAAATAACAACACCCATATTGAGGCCTTCCCTAAACTGTTGCCACAAGGTTGGAAACACACAATTTTATTATTTACAAAGGGGGACTAAATCTAGAATGGGATGTTCAAAATGCATGTGCATGAAATCTCTAGTATTTTCTTTACATATACTGTATGGTACAATAGTTTTATCTATGGTTCTAAGTAAGGTTGGGTAATGCTATACATATAATTATCAGAGTTACAAACCTAATTATCAGGTTGCTAAATTAAATGCTTATATTAAATTTAATCCTTAAAGGTTTAATACAAACTTTATTTAAACAGTAATTATAAAATAAGTATAAATCTCTACCTGACTATAAAAACAAGTTTAATAAATCAAGGGAATATGATATAATGTATTTTAAATTATTTCCTATAACACAGTATAACTGGTTTTGGTTCTGGTGAGGAAGGTTTGAGGGGAAAAAAATGTCTTCAATTAGTAAAAAAATATAATAGTACACATTCAGATCATGTGAGTAACTGATTATTTAATATAAGTAATAACTGATTATTATTACTTATATTATTTTCATAAAATAAGTCTTTGTTGTGATATTACAAGTGAATGGGTCCCTGGCTAGTAAATATTTAATAGTCCCTATGTTAAACCATGAAAAAAGCACATATCTATACTAATAATTTTACAAATGAAAAATGTCAGTAAAAATATACCTATATACAGTAAATCAATACAGGGCCACTTATTTTCCTTCATGATAAAATCTAGAAAGTGAAGCATTCACTTCCTGACATCCATTTACCATCACTTTCAGAACCAACCACATTCCGCTTCATACAGACTGAAGCTGACTGTGTAAGACTTACAAACTGAGAGATAAAAAAAAAAATCAAATAAGGCTTTATACATAAATTAATTATTATCCTTAAAAAAAGGATAATACATCCTTTATAAGCAAATAAATTAAGTAACATAAAAATGGGCAGAAAAAACAAAACAATAGTTCTAAAAGAAAAGGGTTGAGGTTTGTGAAAAAACACATCTACCTACCATGTGTTTGCCACTATGTATTTGTATTTGGGGAGACATTTAACAACCAAATGGATTTCTGATATAAGGATCCATCACAGGTCACTGGAGGATTCCTCTCCAGCTGTTGCTGATATTTCACAGTGTACTATACAGTAATAGCAGAGAGCTATTACTGTAAGAGGATAATTACCTCATTATACTGCTGAGAGCACAGATATGGCATATAGCTTACTTCCTCTTCAGAGAGGCTCAAGTAATTTAGAGCTCTGTTGATATGGTACCATGCTGTGTGTGAAATGTCAACAGTCATGTAGTAACCAGCTGCGTCAAATCGCAGTATATAATCGAAATATATAACAATCACTTATAGATCATTGTTATAGAACAAAATAGACAAATGAAAAGGGGGCAACTGCATTACAACATTTCCATATATAGAAAGGAATTGCTATATACCCTAGAAAATAATATAATGTATATTATATTATTATATTATGTATAATAATATAATATATAATGATTCTGAAGAAATTAGACAGGTATCGAGTTATTTAAAAAAAAAAAAAAAAATTTGTGAATTCTCAAAGACAATATACACTTCCTTATCTTCTAATACAAGGTGTAAAACATCACTCTTTTTTTTTTTTTACTTTAATAGCAGGGAAAATATATGAAGGCATAGAATGTGTATAATACTCTGCCACTTGTTTGGTTTCTCTTGCAGCATTTATTGTGATACAATGCCTTTTCTTACCTTGTGCCTTTATCGCCCATGATGAATATTTTTGTTTAGCTTTTCTGCTTAAAAATTGCAGAAGAAACAGAGAAATTAACAATAAATAAAATGAGAGCTCAGAAGGAGCAAAAGGGAAAATTCACTTATGCACACGGGCAGGATGATACAGCCTCTGCCATGTAGATATGTTTCCTGCAGTTTAAACACTCTCCAGCTGAATTTGATTACAGAAGCATCTCCATTCTTGTCTGTCAAAAACGTTCCCCTCCCCAAAGGAAGCAAAAGCAGGTGAGTCCCTGTTCTGCTTGGCTGCTTCCCGCTCTGTTGCTAGTCAATTAGGCATTCCTCAAATTAACCGTTTGGAAAAAATCTGCATCAGAAATCCTGAGATTTAACAATCTTCTGTTTGAGGTCCAGTGTGAGGCAGTACTACTGCTTTTGCTACGTCTCCATCTCCCTCCCACACTCCCTTCCGCTCTCTCACTCTGTCACATGCATACACAGACGCTCTCTCTCCTACACACACATACACACACTAACACTCTTCCTCCCTCTCCCTCACTCCTCTTTCGAAATGAAAGGGTATGTGCACTAGCTGTACTGAGTGGGTAATAACTAGCACTAAATAATACAGATTTTCTGCTCAGTATTATGCTGCAGGCTCTGACAGAGAAGCACAATATGATCCAAACATTCACTAACAGCAATGCAACATAATAAACAGACTTGAAGGAATAAACCTCAGCACAAATATTCAGTGACTTAAATTTAAAATACTTAATCTTATATTAAGTATTTTATAGCATACATTTAATTTATACTATTATATAAATTATATCATCTTGTTGAAACTTGTTTCTTAGATAACTTCTACTCCAGTATTGAATTATGATTTTTTAAAATAGTTTATGGTTGCATCAAAATGACAAGCTTTGTAAAGGCACTGTAGCACAGGAAATAAATTTTCTATTTATTTATTTATTAAAAACCCACTGAAAAGCCTGTTTGTTTCAATAGTGAATAATAAAGCTATTATTAGGTCACATAGTTTGCAGTAGTTTGTCATTTATAAAACATAATTTTAATAAATTCCCTATATTGGATTGTAGATGTCAGCACATTGCAGCAAATGGCTGACTTCACAACTGTAAAGAAAAAAAATGCCTGGAATACAGTGTGCAAAACCTTGCTGACACTGATGTACCCTCCAAAGTGGCTCCCTGAAGTGTTCAATGCAAACAATGTATTGTTAAAAATGCACAAAAAAGCACTTGGTAATGGTAGGAAAAATTATAAGAAATTTATTTATCTAGTAGTCAGTATATAAACGATGACATTCAGTACAACTGGATTGAAAATTAGAATATAATAAAATCTGTACACTCCCTTGTACAAACTTTGCTGGATATCTTAAACAAATGAAAATGTAAATGCATATTGTTAGGAAAATTGAACAACCCCTGGTTGAAGAATCACTGCAGCACAAATGAGGTTCTGATACAGTCTACACATTTATATGTTCTCAAACAGAGCAAGACTTAATAAAAGAGAATGCAACCAACCATCTCCAATCTACCTAGTTATCTGCAATCCATCTTTTTGTCACCACACTTTCAATCTTCAATATGCTTGAGTAAACTAGCATACTTTAAATGGCAACTAATAAATGGCTTCACACATTAAGTCAATAATTTGTGTGGGAAAAAAAAACAAGGTATCTAATAAATCTTGACTGCTTTATAAAACCAGACAAAAACAAATTTAGAATGTTTGGTTCTATAATCACTGAAAACAATAAAAGCCTTTTATTAATGATGAACTGGTAAATATATACAGTATAGATATATATATATATCTATACATACATACATACATACATACATACACACATACACACTGTTCCTCACATGCTGCACTTGGATGTGTGGATGTTACTGACCCTGGTGTGTAATTCTGCAGCTGAGATTAAAGCCACTTAAATCCAGTTTCAAACGTCACTCCACAACATGGCACATCGGCTCTTATCAACGCTCACCATATATTCGCCTGACATTGACCAAGCCACTGCATTAACTGAGGTTCTGAAATACACAGTGAAGTCTTGTTAATCTTAGTGATTTGAAATAATCAGTCACAAACACTACAGCTATGCAAATATTTCTGATAGAATCTGTAGTGTAATGTAAGTCATGTTAACGTACACACAATTACAATTACATCATCTTTAAATAGATTCTTCAGTGGATATCTTTAATGAAACCTGGACATGTCACTAGACAAGTTGTAAAATTTTTGTTTGTCTGTCTAGCCCTTTACTCATAGCAGATTCTATACCATTATACCATATAACCATGTTGTTCAGCTGAACTGTACCCCCTTGGCAACCTGATATAATACAAATTCAATATAGATTGCAAATTAGCATTAAATTCATCTACTCCATTGTTAAGCGAGCTATACAAACAATATTGAATTGAACTTTAATTAGTAAAATAAGAAACTATTTTAGGATAGTAATGGGATTCTAGACACCTGTGCATGTCTGTCAGCCGTGTTTCCAAGTTGCCTGTGCTAATGTTCCAGATGTACACACCACCATCTGCAGAGCCAGCTGCTAGGTAACTTCCATCTGGACTAGAGTCAATTGAAGAAAGCAAATAATGGTTAATCACTACTATAATCATTGTATACTATTATTTTTGCAGTATCCGTAAAGTTATTCCGTGTTAAATCATCCAGAGGTGCCTGGTCACCCTTTCAGAATTCCTTGGAAAAATTCACAGATGCACAGCTACCCACATAATGGAAAGGTGTCAAATATTACACCAATATCTCTTTTATTGTTCCAATTAGGGCACTTAAAAACTAATTATATAT
>JAOVYU010000063.1:17591826-17603280 GCA_025674565.1 Synodontis membranacea | reverse complement strand
GACGACTCGTTCTTCCCGAGTCACATTAAAGATTCGTTCAAAATGAACGAATCGTTCAAGAACGACCCATCACTACTACGAGCTTGGTCTACCCTTTAGGCTTGGTTAGGCTTGTGTGTAAATAGATGCTCATATTCTTGAATATATTGACACTTTGCCTATGTGTGTATTTTTAGTTTTGTATGGCTGCCATTTTTGTTGGGTGCAGGAGAGTTTCTGTCGTGTTTATAGAGAACACAGAGAATTGTCTTTGTTTCTGTTTGCTGTTTCATAGGGAAGCTAGTAAATAAATCAGTGTTTTTGCTTGCTATTTTGGCATGGGTCCGCTCTGAAGCGAACACCGGTTTACATTGTGTACAGTTAACTTTTATGTATATAACCTTTAAAATACCACACACTTCCTCCACTTTATATCATATTGGTAATTTATTATTATCCTATTCATTAAACACCAATCAGGTATAACATTATGACCACTGACAGGTGAAGTAAATAACACTGATTATCTCTTCATCATGGCACCTGTTAGTGGATGGGATATATTAGGCAGCAAGTGAAAATTTTGTCCTCAAAGTTGATTTGTGTGAGGCAGGAAAAATGGGCAAGTGTAAAGATTTGAGCGAGTTTGACAAGGTTCAAATTGTTATGGCTAGATAAATGGGTCAGAACATCTCCAAAACTGCAACTTTTTTGGGGTGTTCCCGGTCTGCAGTGGTCAGCATCTATCAAAAGTGGTCCAAGGAAGGAACAGTGGGGCGCGGAGGCTGGCCCGTGTGGTCCGATCCAACAGACAAGCTACTGTAGCTCAAATTGCTGAAGAAGTTGATGCTGGTTCTGATAGAAAGGTGCCAGAATACACAGTGCATCGCAGTTCGTTGTGTATGGGGCTGCATGGGGGGCACATGAGCACCAAAACTGGACCACAGAGCAATGGAAGAAGATGGCCTGGTCTGATGAAACGTTTTCTTTTACATCACATGGATGACCGGGTGCATGTGCATTGCTTTCCTGGGAACACATGGCACCAGGATGATCTGTGGGAAGAAGGCATGGAATGTAGTCAGTGTGATGCTTTGGGCAATGTTCTGCTGAGAAACCCTTGGTGCTTCCATCCATGTGGATGTTACTTTGACACGTACCACCTACCTAAGCATTGTTAGATAGAAACGGTATTCCTGATGGCTGTGGCCTCCTTCAGCAGGATAATGTGCCCTGCCACAAAGCAAAAATGGTTCAAAGATGGAATGGTTTGAAGAGCACAACAATGAGTTTGAGGTGCTGACTTGGCCTCCAAATTCCCCAGATCTCAATCCAATTGAGCATCTGTGGTCTGATCCATAGAGGACCCACCTCACAACTTACATGACTTAACGAATCTGCTGCTAACATTTTGGTGCCAGATACCACAGTACACCTTTGGGGTCAAGCGGAGTCCATGCCTTGATGGGTCAGGGCTGTTTTGGCAGCAAAAGAGGGACCAACACAATATTAGGAAGGTGGTCATTAATGCTATGCCTGATCGGTGTATTAGAACCAAAGTCTAACAGTGTCAGCAATTTGACTTAAAGTTTCGTAGAATTCAGCCAACTGAATTCTAAGTTTTAGAACATATGGTGACCATAGCCTAAAAGTAGTTACATTTGCTTGCTTTTCCATGCTAAATAAGTATGACCCTCCATTTTTCAAAATATTGGTTCTCAAACTTCTTAGCTAGCACCAGCAAACACGTTTCCTCTAATTTCTTCTTACTCATCTTCCTTTCTTCTTTGTCAGCTTTCCAGTGAATCCTTCCTACAGAATGCTACTTGTAAAAACAGGAAACGCTGAAGACGCTCTCTAGAAGTAAGTCCGTTCTGGGCTACTATAATAGCGCAAAATGATGATGGATCTGTGATAATAATAATAATAATAATTCATAGTTACAGGTAATTGTACATTTATAAAAACAAAAATGTAAAAACAAAAGTGGACAGAAAGCATAACAGCAGAAACAATTCGTTAAAGTCACAATCTTTAATATAAAAAGGTTGATAGTTTAAAAGATAGTGGTTTAAATTATTTACATGTACTTTAACCAAATAGCCAATAACAAAAAAAAAGCCAAAAGGACAAAGCTCATAGACATATATCTGCAAAACTGACCAATTCAACAGGTTTGTGCAAGAGTCCTCTATACAGGGACAACATAAATCAGAACGTGTAGTTGTGACTGGTTATATCACCAATGTGATTAAAAAAAACAGGTCAAAAACTAAAAACTGCAACATACTGAAAAGTAATGAAAAATAAAGAGTGAAAAATAATGAGTATATCTCTCACTGAGTATTCAACATGAGAAATTGTCATTTTAAATTGTCATGAAATTATGATATACCATGAAATAATGATATACCATACCACCACCACCATTGCATTTAAAATACTCTGACACAGCTTGTCTTAGCCCAAAACCTTACAAAGACACTATGTTGGTTTTCATTTAATTTGTTAACCATTAGTAGTTTGCATGGCTGGAACAGCTTTTCTTAAGAAAGTTAAGAGGACAAAAAAAAACAAAATGCAAGCTAATTTTCACAAAACATGCATGTGAAACAAAATTACAGTAAACACATTTTTAACAAAAGAAAATTAAACAAAACAGCACATTGGTTGTTGCGGTGTAGCAAAAAAATCATTCTGCAGTAATAAATAAATTGTGACAAATGCTGCCAATGTTTAACCAGTGCTTTGAACTGAAAGACTGGACATACGAAATGAAATACTGAAGGCAACTGCAATTAATTAAAGCAGCTATGCAAGAAAATATGCTTGATTTTGTGCAAAAAGTAAGTAGACTTGTGTAAACAGACACAGCACTATCAGCACTATGATAACTGGAGCAAAATTACTGTCCATGGTGAACCATGTGTAGATAATAACTCAATTGTAGTCCACCTTCTTTTTAGCGAGCAACAGCAGCATCTCAGAGTATCTCTCTAGGAGGGCCATAGCACGATCATCCCTAAGCTGACGACCTGGAGAGTCTTCAGGAACTTGAGGGACAGCCAAGTTCAGATCCTGGGGACAAAGACAGCGAAGCTCCTGTAGAATCTCACCAAAGGCATCCTGTAGCATGCTTTTCATCTGCATCTGCTGCTCTGACAACTCACTGGTGCCCTGCAACTATATGGAGAGCATAAAAAGAATTGAGTTTGGCAGTGACAATGCAGCTACTGAATTTAGTTTGACACAATAACATTATTTTGAGGAGATATTTTATACATATCCAATTAACTGTAATTCATAACAAGTAGGAGTCGACTGGGATGCCTTTCCTATTCCGATTTGTTATTAAATTGTATGTCAGAAATACCCATAAATCATATTTCAAACTGACAGGAAGCTACCAAAGAAAATCTATTTCAGACATATGATTTTGCTCTGATCTTGACCCTGTTTGGATCAATTCCATAATCTAATCAGTTCATTTGCAGGTTACAATGATAATTCCATATAGATCCTACAAACATTAAACCTCTCTTACTTGAGACATCACGGCAATAACAATTTCAGATGTATGCACAGATGCAAGGACCACTCAGTGTTGGAGGCAAAAAAAGATAAATCTTTTCTCTTAAAGCACATGAATCATCTCAGCAGACCACATTATAAACCAGAAGTAGGCAGATGGAAAAGTAACCTTGTGACTTCTTGTCATAGGAGTTTAATAACATACAGCCAACAAGTCATCAAATGCAGCTGAATAATTATTATGTTACAGACCATAGAGTTTGTTTTATATTATGTTGCATTATAAAGGAGTTTTTATGGAACAAAAATAAACTTTGACTACAGTGAGTTTTCATTCTTTTAATCAAAATCAACTTTTATATGCTGCTGTAAATTACTTTTTAAATTAAGGTAAATTACACTGTAAGCTGTTAATTCATGATAGTAATGACGTTCTGTCAGAGAAAGCACTGACTACAAAAACAAACAAAATCTAAAAGAAAAATAAAATATTAAAATAGAATTGCTTTATATAGTATGAGCAAGAACACGGAAAATGAAAACTGTCCCAGTAAGTGTAGTAATTCTAAGAGGTTTAACTCACTTTGCTGTAAAAACTGGCTGCTTTCTGCATGGTGTGCTGGAGCACATTCACAATCTCCTTACATGTCTGCAGATTCATAGTCTCATCTGAAAAAGAAAGACATGCAAACACATTAACTTGTGTGTCTGCTAATAAGTTTGAATGTCTAATCACACAGATGCAAGAAGAAATCTAATTTAAGAATGTATTAAGATTTAAATTAATTACGTTAAATCCTATCCTAATGGACATGATAGCAGTATTTAGTAAAAGAAACCTTTCACCTGTAAGCAGACGTTTTACACACACTTTTAATTTGGACATGTTACAGTGAACAGTGAAGGTCAAGATAATAATCTTCTTGGCCGCTGTAACAGTGTCGTCTTAAAGACACGAAGATTTTTTAATGTTAAGTGGAAATTGATTTCTTGTATGATTCTATGAAGGTTTCTTAAAAACATGGAAAAATCAAAAGGACAATCAAATTATCAATAGAAACAATTTATCACCATTAAGCAGGAATAATAGTAAAAAAAAAAAAAGTTAAGTTAAGTACAGATTGTGAAAACCAAGAAAACCTTCGGCAAAATAAGAAAGGATATCAAAACACTGTTTAGCAACCATTTGAAAATGAACTGGTCATTCGGTCAGCACAATATATACCCTTATTTTTCACCTATGAGAAAAACTATAGTGTTTGTACCTTTGATCTTTTTATATGCCCTATAAGTTTCTCGCAAAAGAAATTCATTTTTAAAAACACAATAAATAGTGGTTGAAACAGCAGAAAACATTAATGAAACTAGTCTGGTCATGGTAAATAAGCAAAATTGCATAGAACGTTTTTGGTTGGGAGTCATGTCAACTAAAGAACACAATACCTGGGTCTACGGGGTTAGGTCCATCTACTGTGGGCACTGGCGATGCTGATTTTGGTGTGTTGCATTGAGCCACCAAGTGTGTATTTTCCACATTCTTTACTGGTGTTACAAGAGAGCTGTCTTTAACCGGTTCATTAAGAAGGCCAGATGGCAATCTGTGGGACATCCTGGGATTCTCCTCAGTGTGACTGATCTGCTTTCGGCTTTCTTTTCCTAGTGACTTCATCTCTGTTGGACTCAACATAGCCTGTCTACACAAAGGACTTGTAGGCTCCTGGCTTTTCAGAGCAACAGGTGGTAATAGGGAAGACAGGTCCATGTGAAGGGTGGTGCAGGCACTGAGATTACTCAGAGCAGGAGTTGCAGGAGGAAGTGCTTGAATTGGAGGATGTGTCTTTGAGGTAAGAGGCTGTGGAGGAGGGAGGTTTTCCTTACCATCTTGAGTCACACTATGGTCTTGATTAAGCAACAAGGCTTTCCAGATCATCTCACTTCCATTATTATTTTCTTGCTCTGAACACACATTGAGTTTCTCACCCATAGATTTTGTCTTGGCATTATTAATACCCATGTCACTCTGACAAAAGGATTTTGAAGCATCACAGATCGTGTGGTCAGGTTTGGGGACAAATATGCCCGGATCACAGTTGTCATTCTCTGTAGTTTATAAAATGAACACACAAATTGAATTTGTTTAAAACAACTGAAAACTCTTGGACCAATATGACAGTGGTCAGGATTTGCAAAATCAAAGATAAAGAAAAGAAACCATGAGAAACATTAAAAACTGAAAAAGAGACACCATCCATAAAGATAATAACGCAATTGATTAGTTACCACTTAAGCATCACACATGTGAAATGGAACCAATGTCACACAAGGAATTATAAAATACAGAAAGAAGTTTCTATCTATATGTATGCCTCTGTGTCTAGAGATCATTTTAGGTCTTTTAGATAAAAAGATGAGAACTTGAGAAGATTTTTTAAGTTAAATTTACTGCTGGAATTGAAATGATCTAAAGAGGACCTTACCTTTTTTCTTCAGATCACATCTTAAGACATTTGAATCACAGGCCTTAAAAATTAGTTGTGAATTGTCCTTGGAAAACAAAAGACAAAAGACAGATAACAGGAAATAAATCACAATGTGAAGTGTCCATTTCAAAAGCTAGTAGTGAGTGCACAATTAAATGCCATTTAACTTTTGATACAATAATGTACATATTGCACTAGTTTTTGTGTACAAACATTTACTTATATATCATTCACTAATGTTGGTACTGCATGCTCATGAAACCTTGTCCGGAAATATTGCAGAAACAAGAAACAACTTTGTTCTAAACCTGGGGAAAAAGAAAATGAAAAAGAAAAAAAAAAGAAAAAAAAAACAGAACACAGCAACAATACAAATCTACCATGGAAAAATGGTGCCTAAACACCAAATATCACATCTTATGACCATTTAATGTACCATGTCTGAGAGTTAACTCATTTGGTTCTAACTGCACTTTGCATTAAAATACCTCCATCCTCTCTATGCTGCTGCTGGACTCATCAGGAATACTAGGCAGGTTAACTCCCAGTCTGCACACACCACTGCTTCCTGCCACTGTACCACTGCATGAATTGGAAGACAGAAATATTTACACTACCCTGGATGACTCTACCCTACATTAAAAATCAAAAGAATTGCCAGACTTTTACCAGAAGCTTTCCAAAAGTACAGAATAGCCTTGCAAAACTAAACGAAAAAATTGATTCATTTTTATTTTATTTTTAAATATTTTTTTATTCATTTAAAAATTTAACAATATTCACCAAATCAATACATATGTGTGAAATAAAATTAGAATAAAACCTGAAACAATGTTTTAATGTTATTAAAATTTTATTTACTAGTGTATCTCAAAAAAGTACAATATCATGAAAAAAATGTTATTTAAGTTATTCAGTCATTTAAGAAAGTGAACATTTAATCAATTTTAGACTCATTACATGTGAACTTTATGACTTTAGGACTGTGCTTGACTGACCAGTCATGTCACGTGACCTGACCTATAGTGTCAAGAGGAAAAGGAGAAACATCTGTCCCAAAAATATCGACAAGCTGAAGGTCACTATCAAAGCAACCCAGCCTTCAATAACACCTCATCAGTGCCACAAGCTGATCGCCTCCATGAGACACCGCACTGATGCAGTAATTTGTGGTAAAGAAGAACCAGCCAAGTATTGACTGTATAAATGAACATACTTTTCATACGTAGGACATTTCTGTATTGTAAATCCATTTTTGATTGATCTTATGAAATAATCAAATAATTTGAGATACTCTGTTTCTGAGTAAACCATAATCATCACAATTTAACAAAAAGATTCCGGAAATATTTCAGTTTATGTGTAATGAATATGGAATACTGTACATTAGTTTTCCTTCTTCAATTAAATCACACCAAAAAAAAAAAAAAAAAAAAAAAAAAAAAACACACCTTTTCATGATATTCTAATTTTTCAGATACTCTAATACAGTTATGGCAATCCTCAGGCAGAAAAACTACGCAGTTTGTCTTATAAATCTGGCACTTCAGGCTGTGATTTCACACACCAGTCACTCACCGTATGCGGCTCTGGAAGCGCGAGAGGAACCGGGTAGAGAGGCTTAGACGAGGGTTGAGGAAGTTCTCACTGGACGGCTGCAGATTGCGCAGATCTGTGTTAAATTTTTCTATAAAATAGTTCAAAATAGATAATAGTTAAAACAGAATCAAAATTCAAAAAATTAATTGCTCCACTGTCAGGATCATACCATAGTAACAACCTCTATTATACAGACTATACACAGTTAGATCATATTCTAATGCTATCATTAATTTCAGAAAGTACAACTCCCAGAGCTAATACTAAAAAGTGGCAAGATTACAGTGGTTTCTTTAGATCAAAGGTAATTTAAAACAATAGATTTTTTTAATTAGTGAAACAGTAGTGAGAAGACAGACGAACCATTAGTTCCCGCTGCTAAAGAGTCATAGTGTTGGCGCAGAAGATTTGCAGGCTCTTCGTCCTCCTCTTCCTCCACTCCAGAACTACCCATGGAGCTTGCCTGACTCAGCGAGTCGATGTCTTCTAAAATTTACAACACATTCACATAAATGTATATATTTGGGGACAGAATAGCATATATCACATTTATCAGTGACCAAAAAGTTATTTTTATTAGTGTTAAGGCTCCACGTCATTATGAAAGGCACTTGATTTAAAATTACATATACAATACTGACTATATAATAAGTATGGAGTGTGTTAGTAACTCACGGTCATGGGCCTGGTCACTGTGCACCTGGTCACTCTCAGCTGAGCAGGCACTGTCAGGACTCAACTCCTCTTCTTCTGGGTCAATTTCAGCATCTTCACAAAGTGCCTTCATATCAAACTCCCTACAATAATTGCACAGGAATGCTAATCATTAGCAACTACAAAAATGTTAAGAGTTGCTGACCATTCCACACTGCACATGCTACCGGTATAACAGTGAGCAACTGAAAACTAATGCACATGTATACAGTGTTAAGAAATCATGGAATATGAGGAGAGTCTGTCAGTTGGGGCAGGTGAAATTACAATGCACCACACTTTAAAACATAAGACAATTATCAATGATGGTCATTACAATGCACAATTGTATGACATTAAAATAAATTATAATTGTAAATAAAGAATGGATTGATAAACTACTTCAAATCAAAGCATATCTGTTGCACATCAAAAATGCTTCAAAATGCATCCAGTGAGAATTGGCTGTGGTAAAGTTTGGCAATTAATGAGAGTAACAAATCAAACAACTGTTTTGTCTGCAAGGCGTTTAAAGGTATTTACCCCTCTCCTAAGGTGGACAGAGCAGTGCTGTTGGCTGGGTACAGAGCACAGTCATTGCTCTCTGAAGAGCTGGGCCTTGGGCTAAAATACTGCAAGTCTGTGTCTTGAAGCACAGAAGTATACTGCTCAGACACCTAGTGGACATGCGTACACACACACACACAAACAGGCCACACTTGTGTGTATGAGTATAAATATGTATTTATCCAGGATATAGTCTGCATAAAAAGTTTATTTAATTATTTAACAATTGTACTACAAACCCTCTCAATTTCCTCCTCTTCATCTATATCACCACCCTCTTCTTCTTCATCTAAAAGACTATCTAGACTCTGAGGGTGAAAGTCCACTTCACGTCCATCTTTCTCTTCTACACATTCGTCCTCATCCTCCTCTGCTCGGCTGGGAGTGTCGGAGAGAGGAAGCTGAAGGCTCCTGGTCTCCAGTACTGAACGAATAGCAAATGGGTCAGCATGTGCAGCCCAGCGCCCCTGTGGTTGGTACTGAGGTACTCTCTGTGGGTCCACACTGCTACTGCTGCCAACTCCAGCTCCCTACACACATTGTAACAATTGAGAGATTAAAAATATGCCTAAAAATAAAGAGTAAAAAATAATTTTACTTAATACTTCCTTTCTCACTATGAGTTAGCTGATCCTTGTCCAAGATTCTAGTAATGCTCTGCTATAGCCTTTCCTTTTCATAAAATATTAACTCAAAATCAGCTTTTTGCAACATACCAATCTCCTGGCCCACATAGGGAGTCGACCATTGGTCTGTGGCATCATAACATCCAGACTCCCTAAAGTACATAAATACACACTTTATTACTTGAAACACATTTGACTCTTTGCTTGAAAATACATATCATATGAAGGATTGCTATATAAAAAAATAATCAAAAGCCAAGCCAAGCCTATCCTGAGTGGGAACGTTAAAAAGTGATGGCTGAAATAACAACAGAACACCAGACCGTATATTATGAAAGTGGCTTTAGAATAAAATTTGTTTCCACTAACCTACAGCGACATCTAGCCTGGCTGGAGTCTTGGGATCTTCAACATCCTCCTGTTCCACCAACAAGTGGTTTGTTTCTCCCTCTTTTGGCTGAGCCACCCCACTACATGGTACAGTGATATAGGTTTCTCTCCTTCATAAGAAAATGGCAAAAAATACAATTGGTTTGATACCAGTTTCAGGTTATGATCTTAAAACCAAGGTAATGAACAACAGGGCTAAAATTTCATGAGACCCAAGGCTCACACAGCTGAGAATCTTTTAATCAGTGACTAACAATATTTAAGTAGGAATGTTGTACATTCATTAGTTGTACTAAGGTGTACC
The DNA here is from genome assembly GCA_025674565.1 of Synodontis membranacea. NCBI lineage: Eukaryota > Metazoa > Chordata > Actinopteri > Siluriformes > Mochokidae > Synodontis > Synodontis membranacea. The sequence goes on along the minus strand of JAOVYU010000063.1, from coordinate 17,593,111 downwards.
TTATGACTTGTTTGCAGGTGTTCAAGTTCCTCAGTCCTGCTCTCCGTTTTCTCTCTGCCAGTCTCTTCCGCATTAAGTTAGTCATTTGAGAGCACAGTCGCCACACAAACACACAGCTAACACATACACACAATACATACACCAATCACCCCACAGAAAAGTAACTAATTCAGCACTGATCCTTTGGATTTAAAGAGTTCAATATATTGTATTACTTCTCCATTCTTTGTATTAATTTCTTAATATTACCGTGTTAAAAATACTGCAATATACTGTGTATATTTACAAGAAAATGAAGAATTAATTACAGCAACTTCATGTGCATTCTGCAACCCAACACAAACAGTGCAAGTAATGCCACATATAACCAAGTTACAAAAACAACTCCCTTGTTTGACAGAGAGAGAGAAAGAAAGAACCAGAAGAGATTAGGGATGCATACCTATCACCACAGACAGTGATCAGATGTTTGCAGTCAGGACTGAAGGTCATACCAGTCACAATTTCTGTGAAGAAAGAGGTGGAAATGTACAACCAAAGCTTGAACTAAATTGTGAAAAAGTATTCAAGGTACACAAATTTTAACCTTTTATGCTATAAATAAATAAACAAACTAACAAACGAATGATTAAATAATCACCAGAATGTCCAAATAAGGTTGCCACACACTCTCCAGTATCATAATCAAAAACACAGACGCTCTTGTCTGAGCAGCTGGTGGCCAGGAACATCCCAGAAGGATCCAGTTGAACCTAGGGGAAATTAAAAATATACCAATAAATAAATGAATACAGTAATAAATAATCTACACTACTACCTCAAAGGACTCTTTGAACTGAAACCACGTTAAAGAGTGTAATTTGAGTGCACAGAATCATATACGAATAAATCTGTATCTTATTCATCAAATACTGCTGTATGACATCTAAACATGTAGTGATGAATCGGTTTCAGCTGCATGGAGGCAAGTTTCCTGCCCACTAATCCTTTATTTGTATGTAATATGCATACAACACCCTTATTTACCATCACATACAGTACTGTGCAAAAGTAAGAGACCACCCTTCTGTTTTCAATATATTGGCCATTTAGTATTTGCTATTAATTATCTGGTGACAAACAATAGCAGTTCAATTTTCATCCATAAAATACTTATTTACCTTTGAAGACCTTATTTACCTTATTTAGATTTATTTACCTTATTAAATTATTAAAGTTTGATATTACAAATAAAATATCTACAGATGTCCTGTAAAGATATTTGTATGATTTGAAATGAATTTAA
>JAOVYU010000063.1:17553829-17572545 GCA_025674565.1 Synodontis membranacea | reverse complement strand
CAGGTTTGGGCCTCTTAGTCCCAGTGAAGGGAAATTGTAATGCTACAGCATACAACAACATCCTAAACAATTGTGTGATTCCAACTTTGTGGCAACAGCTTGGAGAAGGACCATATACTCGTGTCATGGTCAGTGTCCGCAAACTTTTGTCCATATAGTGTATATAGTTTTTTAAATACCTGAAGGTAAAAAAAAAAATCCTTTAAAATATACTGACAGTATATCTCACTGGTGGTGTAACGATGGAGTCAGTCAGCAGTCAATCAGCAGTTCTGCTTTTAAGCCATTCCCACATGGTGGAGGTATTATGTTTTTAGGTTGTTGGCAGATCTGTTCATCTGTACCTCCATGCATTCGTTGGTGTATCGGATTCTTGTTAGAGCAGATTCTCAAGAATTGGGTTGTTGGTGGAGGCACCCCGTCAATGCCACTCTCATCTAATTGTTCTACTTGTTCCTTTCTCCTTCTATCCCTATCCAAGTCACATTTTCATTCTTTCTTTATTTTCCCTTTTATACCTTCTTTTACCACTCACAATTTTTATCAATCACTATTATTCCAGTAAAAAAAACTGTCTTCATATCCCGCTACTTTCTTTCTCATCTTTCTATTTTTCTCTCATGTCTCCCTTCATCATTTACTTTCTTTCATCACTTGCACGTACAGTGTAAACACTGTATTTAGACATAAATCTGGTTAGATTTATAACTTTGGGACCTGGACTACTGAAAAGAATGCAGAATAAGAATGCATACAATAGAAAGGGTATAATCCAGTGGGTTTATTATGAAAGAATCTGTTTAACATGAATTCATTATGTTTAGATTTGGTACGTAATTAAAAATCTCCAGAAAGCAAAAGATAAAATCCAAACCTGGAGGTTTAATTAAACTCAAAGTAGACAACTAATGTGATGAGTCAAGTGAATTTTGCAATACAAATATAAATAACTGCAAATTTGCACAATTTTCCCAATTAAAACATAGTACTGTCTGACTAAAAATGAACACAGAAATGGCTTGAAGGCCATATGCTATAAAATCATGCAATACATCTTTTAAGTTAATTGTCAATCCATCTATGTACAGTTTTCTCTATGTACATATTTATCTATACTACAACTTATCTATTAGTTAAACCAGTTAAAATACATTGTTCATTTAAATTGTGACTGAATGAGGTGGTTGAAAAACATCAGTTTCTTCGCTGACGTTTCACTACCACATCAACCTCCCACAACAACCTTTCATTTGGCTTAAATTAATCGTATAAGTTCTTCTTGTGAAATGGCACCCTTCAAGAGCCAACAGGAACAAACACTTTCCTATTAAAGTAGCAGCATATTATATGGAACAGTGAAAAAACAAACACTTTAAATGACAACACCATTAATTGTATTGTCTTACAGCACACACAATATAATATAATAAAGCCTATAATATAAAATGTAATGTAATACAGCATAGCTTAATATATAATATTAAGAATTAAAAGAAACACCCATAGATTTAGGGTTTTGGTTGCATTTCGTATGACCTGAAATGACTTTTGTTAAATGCCGTATTCTGAATTCGGGGAAAAAATTTTTTTAAATACTGTAATGTGAAATCTGCATTTTGGTGATGAATTAAAACTTTGGTAGTTGGTATTTTATATTTCAGTGAACACATCATTCTGGCATACTGAGAACCAAAAAAAAATACAGATAATCTGGAAAAATCTGTTGTTTAGGGCATGCTCCATGTGTTGCACTGTATTAGACGCAATTTACACTACATTATTGGTACTACCAAAAATAAATAAATGTTTCGTAATGAAGATAAAAGAAAATATTTGACAAAGCTGAGGAATTTTTATATAGGTCTAACATACTGTCCCAGTGTGGTTAAAAAGGATTTCTTTTTTTAATTTCCTTTTTTTTTTTTTTTTTTACCTTCCCTGAGTATTAGTCATTTCCACTGTGAACTATGAGTAGATAGTGATGACCTCTCTTCCTCCACCTCTTACAAGCAAAACCCGCTCCAAACCTTCCATTAACACCTCCAAAAATTCCATGTCTGGGACATTCCTGTCAAGGAATAAATGTTTGCAACAGCCACAGCGCATCAACAATACAATCAATTATTTACTGCAGATTATTGACAAATCGACATATTTTAATCTATATATTAATATATTAATCTAATTGAATTTGAATTTTGAGTAAATACTATAAATAATTTAGCAATTACAGGGAAACATATGAAATACATGTAACTTCAAGAGAAAGGAATGTCTTTTTTGGAGCCAGGGAGAGCGTTCCATGAGTTTAGGGGTTTGAAAACTGATTTATAACTTAAATTGTGAATTTAAAGCATTATAAAACAGCCTACATGCCCACACATTATGAGTTCATGAACTAGTATCTCATGTGCTCACAATTAACAATAATAAGTGCATATTTGTAAACAAAAAAATCCACACACACACACACACACACACACACACACACACAAAGAAAGAAAGAGACCAACAGACAGACAGACAGATAGATAGATAGAGAGGGAGAGTGGGAGGGAGGGAGAGAGAGAGAGAGAGAGAGAGAGAGAGAGAGAGAGAGAGAGAGAGACATATATATATATATAGTTAAATAATATTACAACTAGGACTATCCATTCAGTAGAGATTAACTCTCTCAGCGTTTATCTTATAATATACATATTATCACGTTATTATATTGGTCTTTCTTTTATGTTTATTTTTAAATTGTCTAATTTCTTGTTGCATCATATTACAGCTGACAGCAATTGCTTTTTTTACTTGCTTCTTCAGTTCACACTTGCTATCCCTTTTTTTTTCTTTCTTAAAGGCAAGAGCTTTATGTGTATAAAACAGTGGACTATATGATATAGAAAAATACTTCTATGATACTTCTTCAGATTTCAGAAAAACCTGGCAACCCTAGAGTCATGAACACCATGTGGGCAATTTTAATACTGTAGGTTGAGTGTGCCATCCAGCAAATCACCTTACATACTTCAACTGACAGTGAATCTAAGTAAATACTGATACAACCTTTGAAATGGCCACCAACTCTGAAGCCAGCTCAAAAAAATGCTTAAGCATTTAGAATCAGCTATTTTAGTTTTACACTATAAAATAATCGGTACTAAACCTGATTAAAAAGCAATGAATTGGAGAAGGATACAGTTCTCATCGCCATCATTGTTTTTAGGTGGTCCAGGCATATTTAGTAAGACAAGGTGAGCATTCTGGGATTTGTTGACCACAACTTCATTCAGTTTGACTGCAGTGTGCATTCTTCTGACATTGGACTGGTTTCTATAAAATACACATATTTAACAAACATTTAGTCTTGAAACTTTGTTCCCTTTAACATCATAAATACTGATCCTTCACAACTGCATAGCATACAATAACAGTGTACACCCATATGCTGGTCCTGTTTCCAAAACTGCTCAGTGTTTTCTTTCACAGATAAGAAACCTGCTAAGATAACAGATAAGAAATGCTTTCTCCACTGAGCTTGCCCCAGCCAGGGTAATATAATGCATTGTGTCACTACTTTTTGAAAATTAACTTGTTGCTTTTGCCAAGAGTTCTCGCAAACTGTAATGAGTACACAGTCATGATGAATACAAAAAGATCATAAATTATAAGCATTTACAGACAAAGATTATCTTGAAGTAAATTAAATATAACTTACAGGTGCTCCCACTCTCTGAAAAGGATGAAACAAAAACATTGATTTCAGATGTCTTCATGTTAAAAAGCCATATATTCTTTTATATTATGCATTTGCTGATACTTATGTAAAATACCTAAATAGATGTATTCCCATGTCTGTCTGTGTAGCACTTACGGTTTCATGTTGAAGATGTCCCGGACACCCGTGCTAGCCTCACGGTGACGGTGCCTCTCAGCAACAAATTTCTCTTTTGTCCAGGTCATGTGGACTTGATGAGAGTCGGGGCTGTTCCTTTCTTGTTGGCCCCCGTGGCACTTAGAATTTCTTTCGTGAAACATGTGAGCCTGTAGGATTAACAACTGACATGTTTATCGGGAACAGACACAAGCCTGCAGAGGGACGTGAATGGAAAGGTTTTCTGTGTACTGTCGTAGTGCTTCTGCGTTTACGGTGACCTTCATTATGGCTATAGTGAGCAGCCATAATAAACAATATAAGTCTTAACAGTTACAGTGCAGGTTTAGGAATAGCCATGTTTCTTTTATCTTAGACTTGATAGCATATAAATGCTGAAAACTAAACATCCTGCAGCAATGTTGTAACATTTACACATGTAATTTCAGAAAACTAGATACAATTTAATACAAAATAATTTTTGCTAAGCTTTAATTTGTCAGATAGGATATGTATTAATAGTACAAATTATTCATTTAAATAGGAACAGGTAGTGAAAGAAACCTGAGAATACCTCTTGCTCCAGGGCTTCCATGCCAGGCACTTGTAACGTGTTAGGAGACAGGCTATTTGTGTGTTTCTTTCTTTTAATGGAGCTCCTGGATTCATCTGTAATGCTTTGAATCTGGCACCAACCACAGAACATATACAAGTCAAAGGCATCATAGACATGTTTTGTGACCCTACCACAGTCTAAAACTGATAATAATTATATACACCAAAACATACAAATATTCTACTGGCTGTTAGTAAGAACTGTCATTAGAATATTTATGTTTTGGTATATATAGCATTTGTACCACAATACATGTTTTTGTAATTTACAAATATAAGCTGCCTCTCACAGTATTGCTCAAATCGGGTTTCATTTTTAAATATGATCACAGAACAGTGTCCCTACATATGGTACATGACACTGTTGATAACGGTTTGATCTACCTTTAATAGTATAATTTCAGTCAAAAGCATCTGACAGAATGTCGACCAGTTGTCAGTGGTATAATCAGGCTGTAATTACCTCTCTTTCCCTCTCGGTTTTGGACAGCTGCATCTGTTTAAGCATTTGAGAACGCTGCTCCATCACTAAGGTCCTCTCATAGGTAAAAGCTGAGATATCACTCTCGTGCTAAATAACAAAGACATTTGATAACAAAATATTAGGTGATGCTCACACCGAGCATCTCACACATTACAATGAACCAATATATTCCACCAGGTTTCCTTCAAGCCACAAATATGTAGAACAACACAATGCTGTTTTTCATTCATTTAATATATGAAGCATACTGCTGAATCTCACTTCCTCAAGTGAAAACAAAAGGATGCATTTATCAAAGTATGAATACATGTTCTAAATTTATGGGTATAAATCACATAAATTGTGTTTTCTTCCTGCTTGTGAATGGTCAACCTTGAATTGATAGATACGGTAAACAACCTCCCTTTAGAAAGTCCTAGCAGCTTACTTTTAGAACTGCTTACGACAAATAACAGGGCATATGTGAAAAGGCTCTCGTAGAAGAACTTTAGATGGACCTGCTACACATTTTTCAGGTATTTTATAATACTCCTTATAATGCTTTTTACTCCTTCTTTTTTGATATATAAACACTGGGTAAGCTACCTAATCAAGCTAAACCAAACTAGCAACAGCTTACTGTCTGAGGTTCCTGAACATTATTTTTTTGGGGGGAACTTATTCCTGAAACTACATACATAAAATAATTATTATAGCTTGTGCTACTTGTTACATCATTAACACTGGGTAAGCTACCTAGAAAGCTAAACAGCTTACTGTACTGTAAAAAAAAAAAAAAAAAAAAAAAATTGCTGCAGTTTTTTATGGTAGCTTGGGTTGCCAGTAAAGTACTGCGACATTTTCCGTAAACAACTGTAAAATTCTGTAATATCTTAATTTTATATGAAATAACATAAGTCAGCACAGCTCATTTGGCTGATGCAGGATACATTTTAGCTGCTCTATCAGCTCTATCTTTAAATATAAGATTATTGGATTCAGATGCTGCAGTATATGGAATGAGTTTGTAGATGAATAACTGAATAACTGAATCCATGGTTAGCCATATTTCTGTAAACATTACAGAATACAGACACTTAGAATTCAAAGCACTGGCTAGAGCAGAGCTTGCAAAATTTCCTTTCCCTAGTAAATAGTTATGGCATGTTAAGTATATTTTATGATTCCGAAGAAATTCTAACTGTTAGTAGAAAAGTGAATATTTTTATGTACTCGTATATCCATTTGAATTTGTCTATATCCCATATCTCAGATATGAACATCTCGGTACATACATGCATTAATAGTTGTGATTTCCTCTAAATACAAACTTTCATAAGGAAGGATAAATTATTTACTAATATCTTACCAACTCTACCACCTCTACTTCAGCATTAAGGCGCAGCTGATACATGAAAATCTGCAGATCCTTCTTCATCTGAATGCTGTTGTCATCCAGATGTGCCACGGTAAAGATGCGCATCTTACATTTTTTCCACACCTAAAGAAAGCAGCTGTGTGAGTCTGAAACCAGTCATCAAACAAAATGGCCATAGGCATTTCTCAACCTTGTACCTTGTGCTGTCGGAGCAGAAATGGAAGGAGCATGAGCAGGCCTCCGTCATGGACAATCCACCACACATCGATGGTGCCCTCAGCCAGACGCTCTGTGTTACTTGGAAAAAGGTCAATGTTCTTTGCTACAAGCAGGGCCTGGTGTGCAGAAGTTGTCTCTCTCACTGTCTCTGTGGCAGGAAAGTTACAATCATTCTATGACTTTCAAATTTGGATATGATTTAAAATAATGATCATAACAGAGTAAGAAGTTAACTAAAATGTAAATTTTAAATTTAAAGATTTAAAGTAGGCAAACCAGAGTGAAATGAAAAGATCAGGCAAACAGATTCTCAAGCACAAAACAATCATCCCTACTTAAGCAACTGTTTCAACTGAAGATGGTATCATGCACATACCAATAAAGTTTTTCCAGGAGGTTGCATCCTCAGCCTGTCTCCAGTTGCTGGGCCAGGATATCAAGACTGCATTATGCTTCATGCCTCCCAGACCAGCTGACTGGATCAAGTTGGAGAAACCATCTCTCAAGTTAGAGCACACCACAATGTGACAGAACCCCTTTGTTTTCTCTTCAGACATGGACGCCTTGACATTCTGTAAAGAAAGACGAATTGGTAAAAATGGTCTTGGCACATCAAAACCATTCATATGTACAAGATCTATTCATTTATACAGTGGACGATGAACTATCATTTCAAACATTTATATCATATATAACAGCTATTCATATTTGCAAAGCTACCATAATGCTGGCACTTCCAGCACTGTGTTATTCTCTTGTACTTACCGTTTCTGCACGTTTGGCCTCAGCACTTCGGGTCATGTAGGTTCCTTGCAGCACTGAAGACACAATGGTTAAGCCTTTCCCAGCCTTAAGCTGAGATGTGAAAGAGAGCATCCGTGGGTGCTTCACCACCAAATCAGAGTCAAGATTCAGTAACACCAGGAGTTGGGGCCTAAAATACACCATTTGTAGAGACAATATAACAGACATTAGATAAAAATACCTAACTGTATTTCTGGTTTTGTTTAAAATAATTTCTTCATCACACCCATCTCTGCACCTCCCAAGAACTATCCATGCTTACCAGATTACTAATCAAAGTCTGTACTGCCCTTCAATAATTCTTAGTTTTACTCTGGGTAGCACTGTGTCTGTGACCAGGTCAAGATTTTTTTCTGCCAGTAGTCTGCTTCATATTTCCTGGTTTCCTAGCTTATGCCTGTTTCAGATGTTATCAAATGTTTTTCTGTTTATTGTCTAGGCATTGTAGTTGCTTCTTTGGTTTTACTAAAGCCAGTAACCCTGTACTTTCATCTGTCTGTCCACTTCATGACAACATTTTACTTCTGTGCTTACCTCCAGTTCTTGGTATGGGGTGGTGATTCTTCTAATTTGATAAGCGCATATTGGGCAGCATTTAGGGACAGCCCTCTGATTCCATCGCCCCACTCCTTCTCTGCCCTGTGATTTTAGAAACATAATTTCATAATTCCTCATGTTATTGGTGGAATCATTATTTCTATTATCACCATGCATGCAGTGTATTGCTGAAGGGAAAGTGACTCACCCCCTGTATTCAATGTATTTGTATATGCATCCTGCAATCAACATGGCCACCAGGGCATAATACCAGGATGAAACAAACATAAGAGAGAGACAAAGAGTCATGCCCAGGACTGAAAGGCTCCTATGGGATTAAATGCAGAATATGTTATGTTATTTCATGTTGCAACAAAACAACTAAAATCCTAAAATGCTAAAATTACAGGAGCAGAACATTTAATAATTAAGGCTATATCAGCACTGTAGGTGCGCTGTGTCCTGAATATTCTAATAGTACTCATGAAATCTTTTCTACCATAATTACAAATACATTATTATATAAAAAGTTACAAATATGATGAGAATAGTTTGGAAAAAATGTTTCATAATCAAATCAGGTCAAAGATATTTTTTAAAGTTATGACATTTTGACTGGCTTCCAACATAACAGCATTTGTTCTTATCTAAAATAAACTGTGTGTGACAAAAATATGCGCAAGTGAGTGACACAAATAAGAAAAGGCAAAAATAACAGCAAGTGGTAAAATGAACACAATCCTGAATACTTCATTTACTTATATTTTCAATGATTGCTAAAACTCCTGATTGGGTAACATACCAATGATAGAATTTAAACCTTGGTCTCCAGTTTGGGGTGCGCAGGAGTGTTTGGATAGCACAAGCCAAGTTTACAAAGAGGTAGCACATCAAGAAAAACCTACAGCACAAAAAGCATGCATGGTAAAATGAATTTGGTATCCACTAGACAAACGATCATTTTTACACCCGCAAATACTCTTTCCTTTGCACTTAGCAAATCTCTGTGGATTCACAACTTATGAATGCATCATACTGTTAAGTTTTACAAAATCCTTTAATAAACATAGATAAGGCTAAAGTCCTTATAGTTTAGCAGCGAATATTAGCTCCTCTCTACACAAGATATTCTACTGTGTCTCTTTTTTAATAAATGAAAAATAGCTTGACGCTATCAAAAATGCTATAATTCCAAATACTTTTAATCAACATAAACAACTTAAAGTTTATATAGAGCTATAATTTCTAAGTAAGGTGTACCCAGATCCAGCCCATGATTATTTATTTTATTATCTAACTTTTTGTCATTAAAGTCAGATCAATCAGTCCCAAACTAAGTATTCATTACGGCAAACATGCAAAAGCAAATGTGCTCTTTTTTGTTTGATTGAAAGATACAATTCCCTATGGTGGCTGGATGGCATTTTCTGTGGGTGTCATCAAGATTGAACGTTTTGTTTGTTTGTTTTACAAAATTAGTAAATCAGGTGCTCAGTTGTTTGCTGGAGGCCAAGGGAGAGGGAAGTGAGGAGGTGACAGCCGAGGTGCATACTCACGTTGAAAGAATGGGAGCAACAGCATCCACAGAAGCAATAAGAATCCCAATTTCACAGATTCCTACAGTTAGCAGCAATGCCCAGGTTGGCTCACCATTGGATTTACTGTGACCAAATACCTAGGGTTAGGTAAGACAGAGAGGAATAGATCCATTTTTAATGATCTATCTGTTATGACTATGTGAATAATGTGAATACTCTGAATGAACTGAGTGTCTAAAAACTAATTCAACTCAAGCCAACTCAAATAATTTCCCACAATTTCTTTTTAATTTCTAGACTGGGTGTTTTACATGTATCATATCTATGCATGGAATTGGTGCACACTCTAGTGTATTTCTGCATGCCAGTTCCAAGCCCGGATAAATGGGGAGAGTTGAGTCGGGAAGGGCATCTGGCGTAAAAAGTCTCTGCCAAATCAAACATGCAGACAAAAAGATCCGCCGTGACGACCTCTAACGGGAGTATCCAAAAGAAGAAAAAAAAAAAATCTATGCATTGAATTAATTAAAATGTATTACCATTATAATTCAAAATAAGTTATGTAAAGCCAAATCCTATATCACTCATACTACAAGGAAATGCCAAATGCATTAAACTTCAGTGATTTATTATTGTTAACATTTTATGTTAACAAATATAAAATATTATGAGCATCATTAGGACTTGGTTAAAGAAATATTATGGGAAACCATGTTTTAAAAATCCATTTCTAACTTATGAATATATTATATTAATATGAGTATTGTAGCTGAAGTTGGATTTTTATTGTAGTGCATGAGGAAGGGCGATCTTAAGAGATGTTTTGGTTTTGGGTAAAAGAATGAATACTAAACCCGTCAGTCAGTTACTTTTACATTTAATCTTAAACTCCTATTTAACACTCCTGTATTTTCTTGTTTACCGTTTATATATTTCACTTTTAAATGGTGGGTTACTTTAATATATTTCAGTATAAATAGTGAAAGTGAGTTATGAAATATTTTGGAAGTAATGTCTGCTTTAAATAAACACACATCTCTGGGAATTTATTTATAGGCTTATCTGGGAAGGTTGGAAAACCTACATTTATACATCTAAATTACAAAAATTACAGGTAACCTGTAAGAAGGGAATGATTCCATCATGTGCAATGGCATGTAGAATCCTGGGGGCGCCAGTCAGACTCTGTAGTCCTGCACCACAGCAAGAAAAGAAGGAGCCAATCACAATCACCCAAGATGAAGGCCAAGCCAGAGCGCCAATCACTGGGGATCCGTTCACAGAAAGTCCAAACCTATTTACACGTGACAGAATTGTTTTCAGTAATTTCAGCAGAGGCCAGCAGAGAGCTCCACGGTTTTCATATTTTTAAAACAATACTTTTATCAACAAATAAATTGCAAGCTTGCAAAATAGTGTGGTATAGTTTTATAAAAAAAATAATACTTACTTATCTCTCAATAACACTCCCTCTATGCAGGCCCCAAACAACACCACACAAGAAATATCTAAATGCTGCAATTAAGGTTCTGTTAATCTTCATAGAAAGACATTTGAAGAGCTGTTTTTCTGCAATTATTTATACACAAGGAGCCACTTAACACTAAATAATGGAGTCTGGCTGGACAGGAAATCAGACTCTACAGAAGGATACAGACGATGGAGGTGGTAATAATGGCCATAATGGTGCCAATGGGGATAGACCTCTGAGCATCCCTCAGATCTCCAGACCGGTTTGATCCTGCCATGATCCCTTCAAAAACATAACAAGCATGGTGTTTACCGTTTAAATAGTGATCATGACATTTCAGCACACCATTACTCACATATGGGCATAATCTCTACTGGATCCTTAAAAGCAATACTGTAAAACTTATCATGGTAGACAACTAATGTGCATTACATTTAAAATCTAGCAAATGGCATTCATTTTTAATGCTTAGGTCACGTTTATGACAAACATTTAGGGATCACTCACCAAATTCTTTAGCTGTATTATCAATAACTATGAAAAATATTTTGATAAGATCTGTGGCAGAATGTCAGAACCATTAAAACAAATAAAAAAATGTCCTTAATTGCCTTTCATGTAATAAAATTACAAGAATTTAAATTTAAAATGCTGCTCATTCTTGTTAGAGTGGCTTGTAACCTGGACACATAAGGTCTTTGTTTAAAAACGGTTTCAACATTTTAGCCACGTTTTGCTTCCTTTAGTTTCTTTAGCCAACCTTCTGTAAAAGTTCTATACTGTATAGCTATTATGAAATATGGGCCTCTGCTCTCTCACCTGTGACTGAAGGGAAATAGATGCCCACCATCATTGTGAAGAACGTGGTGATGTCATTGTAGACATACGGCAATTTGTTTTTGATATTGTCTGGTATTCTTTGATCGTCTCCGACATTCTCGGCTGGAAATGACGACTGGCTCTTCTTCTCTACCATCATCCCACTGGAGCCATACTCTCCCCATAAGTTATCTGGAAGGCAAAAATAATTTGAATGCTGTAAAATATAATAATTTGAAAGGTGGAAACCTTTATATTTGGTTATGTATAACAGCAATAGTTATGTATAACTAGCAAGCATACAAAAGTATGAAATATATGAACTGTCACCTGTGATAACGCCACTTAACAGGCCTGGAATGCCCTTGAACTCTGTTAAATTGTTCTGGACGAAGTATTCATCGCATGTTGCATTGAGAAAAGGTGAACTACAGAACTTATTCCACAGGTCTGTTGTATAGGTTATGTTGTTGATCACTTCTGTCTTCATGCATTTGTCAAATGCGATGTTTTTTAGTGTGCGGTTACCCAACACACAGATTCTAATGATAATAATAGTAACAATCCATAAATAATTAAAAAGTGTGCAATTGGACAAAAGAAAATAATTTCATATTTACAGAATTTTTCATAACATTTAAAATAAATGCCTGTATAGTATTTGACAGTTGGTGCAGGAATATTTGGTTGAAGTTTCACTAAGAGCTTTTGTAAATTAAAAGAAATACATTGAAATGATAACAATATTGATTCTGAGGAAAGATAATAGCTTAACACATATGCTAATGCAACATTGTATATGACCACATTACACCTCCATGAATTTAAAGTATTACTTAATTAAGCCACTGGTCTGATAAACCAGTCTGACTAACAATGTACCCACATACGAGAAATTTAAGGTATTTACTTCACCAAGTGTCTATACAGTCTTGAATTATGTACATATTTACATCAATGTGCATAATCTGGAGAATTTGTGGAATCAACGTTTATCACATATTCACTCAATTTATTCCTTATGTCATGTGGTTTACTTTAAAAAGTCCATGAGATCAAGTAAAGTTCAGGGTATGGTGTACTCACTGGAAATCTGGAGGGCTGATGACGGTCCTGATGACTCCAGCGTAGATGGCCATAATGGAAAGAATCACACAGGAAAGAAAGACCAGTGCCAGTTTATTCACATACCTGACCCCAACAAACACCACCAAAGCCATGAGGGCCAAGCAGCATGTTCCATACACCCGCATGTTATTCATCTGGTCCGTAAACAAATCACCATTTGGCACTATGTACATCTATACATGAGACAGAACAGATGAGAAGATATCACATGTATACTGTGTAGTGTCTGAAGTATAGGATACACCCACTCTCACTATGCATGTCATTATGAGAGATGCTCCATCTCATACGTTATGTTGTATATGTTGTTTAACATATGTTATGTTATTTGTGGACGGACTCTTCAGCTCTTGAAGAGCTGAAGAGCTCTTCAACTGTCAAAACACAAATATAGGCTATGTGCATGGTTTTGCGTGGCCCCTAAAGAACTACCCACCAAAAGGATCTCTATAGTGCCCAGTATATACATGGATCCAGCAAAAGTTGTACCAAGGTAGAAGCATAACCCAACAGCGCCTCCAAACTCTGGGCCCAGTGCCCTGGAAATCATGTAATATGAGCCACCAGCTGAAAAACAGATAATGCACCTAAGAAATCAATCATATCTATTAAAATACAAAATTCAAATTAAGTCAGTGAAATTTATGTTGCCTGTCATACCTGGCACCATTCCATTAGTTGCAATGGCACTCATAGATATTGCTGTCAGTAAAGTCTGTAGGGCAAAGAATAGACTATTAAATTGCTCAAACAGATGATATAAAATTAAAACTAAATATTCAAATGTATCTGAAATGGAAATTTGTCAAAGTGCTTAATTAAAATAGGCAGAAACAGAGAAGATACTGTAGCTGCGTTTAAACTTTAGTACTCACACAGGCACAGCACATGAACACAATTGCAAAGGAGCCTAGAATCCCAGCTGTGCCTACGATCCAGGTGAGGCGCAGAAACAAAATCACTCCCAAGATGTTCTGTACACAGGGCAGGTACACACCTATAAACGTGCCCATCTGAGGACCCTGAGAACACAAAGATACGAAGAATCAGACTCCAAATTCTCAGCTATTTTGGTCTTTTAGTTCTTTAAACATTGAGTGGATCATGATTTGGTCAAAGATTCTGCATTATGTCTCCATAGTGTGACAAATTAGAAAGAATTCACATGATTTATTTTATTTGGATTATATTTAGCAACATTCTTTAGACTTGAATACATTTGAAAAGATTTATTAAAAGTTTTTTTTTGTGACATAAGCTTCAAGAGTATAATAAAATAAAACTACTGTAAATCTACTGTTTATTGGTGGTTATTAGTAGAACATCAACATGCCATAACTCAAGTGATATGCGACTGACCTTGACAGTGACCCTCTTAACCCCGTCCTCACTCTCATTATCTTTCTCATGATCCGCAACCCCCTGGGTCAGGTTGGTATAATTGGCCAGCTTGTTGAGGAGGGCCGACACCATTGGAGTACTGTCCATTTCTTCCTGTGTGTGCAACAAAATTAGGTGCCAAAACAAAACCATATATGCTAAAACAAGTAACTGTTTTTGTTTTTTTGTAATTTAACCTTGGAACACTTAAGGCCTTGGAAAGTTTATGCAAAAATGTAAACAGAAAAAAAAGTACTGTCTTATGCAGTTATTTTGGAACCTACATTTTGGGAATTAGTTAGAACATTATATGTTACATCAGAGCTTTTTGAATAATTGAACCGTACCTCGAAGAGTGCCATGTTTTTCCCATCACAGCTCCTGTCATGGTCAGGAATGGAAAGGAAGGGACTGTCCTCTAAAGGGGTTTCCTCACCTGTTAAGACACACATAATGTATTTTAATATTGATATTTGTTTATTAATTTGTGCCTGTAACAACTGTAAGACACTTTTGTTATTAGAGTAAGAAAATAACAGAATATATCCTGCCACAAAAGAAACAGTGTAAATTCTTCATTTTGTCTTAGCTATGTTAGTTTGTGTTGCAGAGAGTGGTGCTGGGATTCTGTCTTAACCACCGAGCTACCACTACCCCTATCAGAAATACACAATGAAGTGAAAATATACTTTCTCTGTTTCACTAACTGTTGTTTAACTGTAAAATGTATTTATGACATGACAGCTATAATCTCTTTGAGCATATAATAATGACAGTGTATATAGAACTCAACACTAAAAGCAATAATAGAGGGATATCCACTTGGCATGTGCATCCGCTCTACTCTACACAGTGTACAATTCAGACAAGCACAGAAAACCAAAGCACGGAGAGCAAGCTTGTCTGTTTCTGCTGATGGAAAAAGATTAGCATGGGAAAGTGTGTATGTGCTGAATACAGGAAAATATGTGAAGTAAATGACAAATTCCAATTGGACCTTGCTCACCACCTGACAGGAAACTACACAATACTTGTACAAATGTCAGTTACTTATTCAATTTTAAAAACACATAATAATGGTCTTATCTGGATCTTAGAAAAGACTTCAGGTCTAAAAATAGCACTGGGTCCTATTTTCATCCACAGTGCTCCTCCAAAAGACAAAGAGGCCAAAAAAAGAGGGGAAAAAAAAAAAAAACCCTCTCTTGTTATGCAAGTTTAACATTAACATTTTAGTCTAAATAGCTGTAATGAGATGAATTAATAAACTATTCAGCATAGCTTTGCTGAATGAACGTATCTTTGGTTTTTTCTTTTATGTTATGTTGCACTTAGGACCAGATTTTACTGTGAGCCTCCTTTTTTCTATTAATTCATTGAAGCATGTTGTGCTGCACTTAATATTTAAAAGTTGCTATAATAGTTACATAGGTAATTAGTGTATTGTTATTATTATCACAAGGGTTATAGTATACAGACTAGAAAAAAGAGGTACTCAATTCATTACACAGTTTTACTAGCTAAGAGATTTTTAGAATCCGAAATTCAGAAAACAAAATAACGCTCTGGAAATTTAATAAGCGTGTAATAATATAAATGAACATTTACAGCTGTGTAACCTGTATTGATAGCTCCAGATGTGGGGTCACATACAACAAAAACAATTCATGGTTAAGACTCTAATCATAAAAGCAAACTCACCTAATTGTTTTGATCTTAACCCTTCCCCATAATCCATATCAAGAAGTCTCCTGGGATCAGATGTGTCTTGTGAACTTTCTGGATTGTTTTAACTCCTTGAATCTAAGCAGCCACTGTGACACTAATTTACAGTACTGTCTTCTCATAGCGAAGTTTCTCCCATTTCCCATAGAACTGCTCTGTACTGCACTACACTGTCGCTCAGAGTCCAACCGCAAATCCCTCCAAACAGCCCTTTGCGCTGAGACAAACTCAAAGGCACTCTTCCAGTCGACAGCTTGCAAGGCTGACAGAGATTATATGGTCTATCTAACAATGTGTTTTAGTAGGCAGCATGCTGGCCTTCATCTCATTATCTGTCTTGTGCAGCCGCCTATTCTTTTTGACTCCATTTCATGTGGAGCCTTGTAATTGTCCCTGAGACTGGCATTTCATGTACACCTCACTTCCTATAGTTGATTGGAATTCTATGAGAAAGCTACTGTGCCGAATAAGTAAACAAAAGTTAGCGGTGCATCTTTGATTGAGTTGAAAGCAAAGTACACTGCACAGTTACGTACATTTTGTAAGGCTGGACCCTTGCCAGCGTTATAAAACGTGGAAGAAGAATAGAGGAACACAGAGGTTTGATCTGTTTTGTCTGAAGAATGAAACATAATGCCATAATGTCATCTAGATAAATGTCTCAGTATGTTTTGTATAAACAGTGAATCATTACTTGTGAATAAGGATCAGCTACTAATTAGGAGAACATTTTCCACTGGCTCATTGCAAAAGTAAAGAGTCTTTGGTATAATTCACACTGTGAATGTGGCCTCATTAATCTGTTTCCTTATCTCATTATTAATATCAGGCTGGTTAATGGTTCTGTTTTAGTTCATCTTTCCTTTTCCTTTCCTGGGAAATATGCTCCATATAGCCTGGCGTGGTCTCCTACCGTTGTAGGCTATCTACCACAAGGTTTAACGTGTTGTGCGTTATGAGATGCTTTTCTGTTCACCAAGGTTGTAAAGACTTCCTATTTGAGTTACTGTAGACTTCCTGTCAGTCAAACCAGTATGGTCGTTGCTCTCCTGCATTTTCTGAGATACTCAAACCAGCCCAACTGGCCCCAACAACCATGTCATAGTTAAAGTCACAGAGATCACACTATTTCCCTATTCTGATGTTGGACGTGAATATTAACTGAAGCCAATGACTTGTACCTGTATGATTTTATGCATTGTGCTGATGCCACATGATTGAATGTTTGGATAACTGCATGAATGTTCAGGTGAAGAGGTGTCACTGCTAACGTGGACGGTGAGTTTTCACAACTTTCCACAAGGCTTGTGAAATCATATGAAATCATCATTATGTGCAAGCATGCGTGAATTAGCTCCGGAAGACATCCTGCATGCCTGGATATGTTGCATATGTTACAGATGACAAAGCTTTCGTGGTAGCATTTAACATTTTTCTTGCTTCATGTCTTCAGCCTGTGAATGAAAAATTACACCCAGGAGGGCGATTTTACTGTTTTCCTTTATATTCTCCTTCTCAGAACATTTCTTCTCAGACATTTATTTTGTTTTTCAAACTGTTGATTTGTATTGCCAATGTCATGGAACTTATTACATTTACATTAGCTCACTCAACACTTTTGTCCAAAGTGATTCAACAATGGAACTCAGAACCTTCCAATTAGTAACCCAAAGCCATTAAGGGGCCAGCTCACCCTACCTAGAATCCTCAACGACAAGCAGTGAGCCGGCTTCTTTAACTACTGTACCACTAAATTCTGTAGGATCCATTTTGTGCAAACGGTGATTGAGATGAACCATTAATAAATGAGGGGATATCAGTTCCAAAAATAGTGGTTCTGCATTAATGGCACTGCATTAATAAACAACCTCTGAAGTGTTTTTGTGATAATATTGGTGATATTCTTCCAACCGACACTGAAGGAGTAATTCTTCTTATGATTCTGAGTGATGTTCCTGGAAAATGATTGCTGTCGTATGTTGTATCTGGAGCATATAAATGAAGACTTGTCATTTGATGAGGCCTAACAGGGTTATGTGAACTGCAAATTTGATAAGGAGCTTCTAAAGGCTCATTGGTGAGAAATTCATGCATTTATATTTTGATCAAATGTTTACGATTCTGTCAACTGGTTTATTTCACCTGATTCTGCTGTTCTGTATGGTTAAAAGTACTCAGTATAGGTAATATGTACTCATTGTGCTCTGTTACATCCCGTATATTTATGGTATTGTGCTGCTTGATGTTTAAAGCTTGTACACGCATCCGACTCACACTTGTATCTTAGCAGATGTTTCTCACGCCTTAGACAAAGTACAATGAAAGAATGCTTGCTGAATGCCTCACCATTCACATATTAATGTCTGCCCAGGTTAGGTATGCTGCGTACAGCTATTGTTTTCTGGGATGTAGGTATTGTTTGTTCAAGGCCACTTGACAAACCATCTCTTTTGATTGGTCACAGTGGACCAACCGCAATTTTGGAAAAGAAAATAAAGGAATCCAAATGCTTTGCTAGAGTACTATGACTGCTAGTCAGTTCCAATGGGTGTGCTCTGCATAGGTTTCAACTTGCTGTCCATTTAAAGAAACAGGCAAACCTGTTTATGCAATCTGTTTTACATCTTTTGGAGCCCTTATCAATCCATTGCACAATTTACATTGTACTTTAGTCCGAATATTCCAGTTAGGTTTTTTCATTTAAATTTTCATTTAGCTTTTTGGCACAGCTGAAAGTCTCAGACATTCATACTCTTCAAATATATTTATTTATTGTC
>JAOVYU010000063.1:17535727-17546804 GCA_025674565.1 Synodontis membranacea | reverse complement strand
GGTAGTACCAAAGTACCATGAGGTACCTTAGTAAAACTATGGTTACTGCATAAAAACCATAGGAAACCTTAGAGAATTTTCATAAGGGATAGTTTACTTTCTGGGTATGACGTTGAAACGCACTTTTTTGTTGTTGTTGGTTTTCACGTATTACTCACATAATCACAATATATGGGAAAATTGTCCTGAAGTTATAGTCTCAGGTAAAATGTCAGGGTTGTTTGCCTTTACGTTATGGAACAGCTTGGGACAGAAAGCCTGGAGATAAAGCGCGGATTAATTGAGCGTGAAGCCGCTTCACAAATCCAGTGGGAAAGTGACAAGAGAGCGGACTTGATAGTGGATTAGACGCAGCTTCGAAGCTCCACTTTTGACGCTAACGAGCAGCTCGTGCATTACAGCAGCACCGTAAATTTACACGAGTGGAGAAAAACTGATGAAACTTATTCCTGAAGCTGGAATCAATCCGACAGCATCAGCATCAAGGAGGTGAACTGAAGGAGCATCATGCCAGTACGGAGGGGACACGTCGCGCCTCAGAACACCTTCCTGGACACCATCATCCGCAAATTTGAGGGACAAAGTAAGAATGTGACAGTGTGAAAGTCTTATTATTATTATTTTGTTGTTGTTGGTGGTGTGTGTATGTTCAGGCTACTGTATTGTAAACAAAACAACACCTATAATAACAATACTACTACTACTACTACTACTAATAATAATAATAATAATATGTTCATTATTTTATAATTTTATTAGTTGGTTGAATTCCTACTGCATGGTTTTTAAATGACTAAATCCTAAAAAGTCTTTATATACTAAATGCCTTTTCTTAGATTAAATGTCCAAGACATTATTCATTAATCTTTTCTTAGATTAAAGCAGTTGGTCTATGCTTAATATAATTAGTCTTGATAAAGTTATGAATTGGGTATCAAGAGTCCTCATGTAAAATGATCATTCTGAATTGGAGAAATTATTGTACAGAGCTCACTAACTTTAAGCTCTGAAAAAAAAATTATTTGAAAAGTGTCATTTCGCCTATATAGTATTCATTAACGAGGTCAATGAGGTGTTATGAAGTAGAAAGTGTTTTCACTTCATCTCACTCCTTCCAGTAAAACAAAAACATCTGACTGAACATGTGCTATATAACTTTAATGCCTCTGCCACATCCTGACAGATCGTAAATTCATCATAGCCAATGCGCAAGTGGAGAACTGTGCCATCATCTTCTGCAATGATGGATTCTGCAATATGTGTGGCTACACACGTGCTGAGGTGATGCAGAAGCCGTGTACCTGCAGCTTCTTGTATGGGCCTCACACAGGCAGGTCTGCTGTGGCCCAGATGGCAAAAGCATTGCTGGGCTCAGAGGAGAGAAAGGTGGAGATATCCCTTTATAGGAAGGATGGTAAGAACATTAGCAGTTTGTGAATGGCACTGACAGGCACCCAGTCCTAAAGCCAATTAATATTAGCTAGAACACACATCCAGCTTTTAAAGCTCTCAAGAAAATACTTGCACATGTGTAAAACAAACTGGCAGACACTGTCCTGCTTGGGCTGCTGCTATATAAAGGGTGGCTGCCATGGCTAGTTTAGTGACTTTCTGCAGCACCTGAGAGCTAGCAAGCTAGATGAATTTTCAGACTTTGCTGAAGCTGAACATTCATTTGCTAGGTCATTATCAGATTGGATGAATCTCCCAGAGGTATAAGGAGGGCTCTGTCAAAGGGCCTGAGCCTCTGCACTGTACAGATATCAATTTCAACTGAGTCATGTCTGCTGGTAGGTCGCCTATTCAAGTAGAAAGCAACTCAGACTGCCTTCTTTTCTTTTTGCATGCTTATCAGTGGTCAATGAATGTTGGTGTTTGTGACTAGCAAGTTGTTTTGGCTCCAGGGCTTGAGTCAAATTCAACTCTGAATCACGGTCTAAATCAGGGTCAATATGACCAAATCAATCAGCAATACAATGTTAAGATCTTAACATCTCTGAGACAGTGTGCACATAGCTACTGCCTGTTGCTGTCTGTTCCCTGGTTGCTCTATTTATGTAAAATGCCAGTGGAATATGTAGGTTATATTTAATACATAATACATAATTTTATAACATTTTTACTATTTTCTTTACTTTTCTTTAAAATTTTCTTCAAGTCCTCCCATTGACGAAAAACATTACAACTTTCTGAAACTCTCCCTCTTTAGCTATATTTGAAAGCTTACTGATACATTACTTATATGAATAATGTTACTAATGTGAGTTTAATCGCTTCATAAAATGTTATATCACTCAGATGATATTTCAGGAAGCTTATATTAAAAATATTAATATAGAATTACGTATGATTTTGGTGAATTCATTACATTAGTCCTCTCAAGTCACAAAGCTCATCACTGGTTATTTGAGGTTATTTTCATGGGTTTCTCCTTGCAGTTAGTTGGATTTGCTACAGATTGAAAATAATCCTCTTAAGTGAAATCCCAATTTAGATGAGTAAACCGTTAAATATTGCATTAACTTTGGAAACAATAAGGATAACCCATAAAGATAATCTGAGCGAATATAATGGCAGGAATCCAGCTTTTAAGATTAACTGGAGTTGCACTGTAATGCAAGTCACATTCCTATGCTCCAATTCTAGATCAATGTCACCTGAATCATGTAAAAAAAAATAATCAACAGGAAAATTGTCCCACTTTATGGCTGCATGTAAAGCCCTTCACACAGAGGATTTCCCTAAAAGAGCAAGTTCCCAGTAGCACTGATTTAGAAAGTTAAGATCTCCCCCAAAATCCAGAGGACTCCTGAAGAACCCTTTTTTCACTGTCACGTCTGCTGGCGTCAATTAAAAATAATGACTCCATTTTGTACATCACCTGATTCATCACGTGATCCAGATTCCTCTTATGACTCACCTGCACACAGTAACCTACACCCTTTAATAGCCTGGACTTCTACTCATTCTTTATGAAGTCTTACACCTGGTTTTCACTAATGACATTATTGAGCCTTTTTTAATCTGGGCTTTGGTCTATTATTCTGGTTTTGACAGCGCTTTATTTTGGCTATTGATTACTTCAGTATGGCTTTGCCCTATTAATTTATCTGCATTGATCAGTTCATTAGATATATATTTGGAAATTATATTATTAATAGTGTGTTTTGGGTTTGACTCAAAACATGATTCCTTCAAAAGACGAGGACTGAGAGGCAAAAAAAAATTCTTTTTCTTCAAATCATTCACTGGAGATTTACTGTAGAACAACCCTAGTAATTAGTCTTTATATTCTGGTAATGGCTTCCATTGCTAAAATTAGACTGATTAACGACTAGAGTCATCTCATGCATTTAATTATTTATTCCTGGTCACTTGTACAGAAGGACAGTAGTGGTTTCTTGAGTTCTCCAGTATCCAAATTTCTTAATAACTCTCAGTTCAGTTTGAATATCCTCTTAGTTCATCTTGTCCAAATTATTTAGGTTTCATTTGAACTCATTCATTAATTATACCTAATGAAAAATGAAAAACTGTTTATTTATAAAACGGTACCTTTATAAATGGTACCAACAAAGTAAATGTCTAAATAAATACATCTTTGTGTTATATTATTTAACGTTGGATGTGAGAAGTTTGATTGACTAATGGCTGAAAAACCTTGTGAGTTTTTTTGGGGGGGGTCACGTGTTTATGTTGCACTTATTGCCTTTCATGTGTATAGGAAGAATTTTGATCAAAGTCTCCAGAACCGCTTTCCAAGCAAAATGCAAAAAACTGAATAAAACTAAAAAAAATGCATATTTATTTGGAGAATAATCCTCTAAAAGCTCATAACATGTATTTCTACAGGGAGCTTTCAAATATAAACTTAGGATAAATGACCAATGAAAGCATTTCCTCATTTGGTATATATTTTTTTCATTAATATGGGATATTTAATTAATATGTCTTAATAATAATAGATGTATTAATTAAATATTAATAGTTAATATTTAATTAATATGTCTTTATTATTATTAAGTTGTTGGTGATGGTAGTAGTGCAGTATATTGTGGCAGTGCAGAGTTTTACATGTTTTCCCAGAATCTGCATGAGTTTCCTCTGGGTTCTCTGGTTGTGTCCAACCTCACAAAAATTTGATTGCAGGTGGATAGGTTACACTAAATAGTACCAAATTGTGAATGAGAGTGCATAGTGCCCTGTGATGGACTGGCATCCCTTCCAAAGGGTTTTTTTTTTCATCTAGTGTTCTTGGATAGACAATAGACCCACTGCAGCCAGACTGAAGCTGATAGTGAAGGTAAAAAAAAAAATGAATATAAGAAAAAAATAAATTATTGAAAGAAAGCAAGAATGGTAAGAAGCCTAAATTATAAGCAAGTCTTTATTAGCTTTCATCTTTCACAGTGACCCCTATGAGTGAAATTTGTTTCTAAAAAGTCTGTAGCCCGAAATTAGTGCTTATCTTAGAAAATATGCTTTGTGAAGTAAGATTTGAGGCGTTATATCCCTTTGATAATTTAATTTTATATGGTTCTTATGGTCTTACAAAAAAAAACGATGATCCTTTCCTAATTTGGCATTAACCTCTTTGGCCTTTGGTGACTCTGTCCTTGGTGCTGAAGAAGCCAAACCCCCACTGAATAAAGCCCTTGTTTGCAATAATATCCCTCAGGCACTGAGGCCTTTTAATCCCCTCTCTCATTTTTTTTTTATCTCATTTCATATGCTTTTTCAGAAGGTTCAGATATTCATATGACAGAATCCCTTATCATCTATATAAGTGTGCTATCTCAAAGTCCCTGCAAAATGCAATGTCAGGGGAACTGTGGTTATGTGGTAATTAGTAGCAGATTGTAGAGTATATTGACATGAAGTAACAGATACTGCTGGTATTAATGAGGAGGAATAGAAGAGCATATCATTTTTCTTTAATCACCAAAGCCTGAAACATGTACCTTGATCCCAGGCCTGTCTGCTCTGTCATATAATTCACGTATGTAACTATTTCTTTACTACAACTCTGATTCCATGTTCCAAGTTGGGACACTGTAAAACAGAAATAAAGACAGAACGCAATTATTTGCAAATACATTTTGACCTTTTATTCAACTGAATGCAATACAAAGACAAGATATTTAATTAAGTTGCTTATTCAAACTGTTAACTCTATTGTTTTCTGTATATATGAATATCCAATCATTCTGAATTTGATGCTTGCAGCAGGTTCCAAAAAGTTGAGATGCAGGGAGGACAGTCTTGTACCCATGCTCTTTTACTATGAAGCAATGCTGTTGTAACACATGTAGAATGTGGCTTGGCATTGTCTTTCAGGAATAAGCAGGGATGACCCTGAAAAAGACATTGTCTGGATGGCAGCATATGCTTCAAGGATGACCCTTTCATACCCAATGATGATACTATCAACTGTTACCAATTAACTTGTTTACCTGTGGAATGTTCCAAACAGGTAACGTTCCCAGTCATTTGTTGCCCTGTCTCTATTTTTTTTTTTGCAGTGTTACAGGCATCAAATTCAGAGAGTGTATATTTACAAAAACAATAAAGTTTATCAGTTTGAACACTAAAAATCTTTAATAAGTATAATTCAATATGATTTGCAAAGCCCTGGATTCTGTTTTTATTTATGTCTTAAGCACCGTCCCATCTTTTTTAGAATCAGAGTTTGTGAGAAAAAAAAACAACTTGTGGATATTAGTAAATAGGTTAAGTTATGCTTTGTTTATTTAGTTTTCCACCATTAATTGCAATTCACAGAGGAAAGCTTTGGTCCTTAATAGTTGCCCTTGCCTTTGTTTAGTTAAAAAAAAAACTTGTGATCCCATGTTCATGAATACAGGTCAGAGAATGTAATCAGTTGTGTACGGCCCTCCAGTGGATCAAGTTTATTTTATTTAAAGAATTATGTTCTCTTTGCTGAAATTAGGCTTTTATGCATCCTTTGCCTATTCACCAATTCTGCTGGGTGTAGGGTTGGAATACAACTGGAAGCTTATACAAGGAGATAATTAGACAACGTTATAGACAATCTACCTACAGGCACGCACACAGAGAGACACAGAGAGAACATGCTGAAAATGCTGCACAGATTGTAACCAGAGCTCCAGGTCAAACCTGTGAGGCATCAAAATTAAGTTCTGCTGCCTGCAATTTTTGATTTTCCATGTATATCTGAATGTTTTTTTTTCATACAGGAGTGTGTTTCCTGTGCTTGGTGGATGTGGTTCCAGTCAAGAACGAGGATGGACTGGTCATCATGTTCATCCTGAATTTTGAGCTGGCAGACCAGCAGGACCATAGCATACCTAACAGCTCACCACTGAAGGAACACAACCGCAGATTCTCAATTCCTTGGTTTTCTAAAGGTGCTCACTTTACAATCAATATGATATTAGACTGGATTCCTTTGTAGCCAGCTTTCAAGCCTTTAATGTCTAGTAAGCAACAAAATAACAACAGCTTTTTTATAATGAGACCATGCTGCTATAAATTCAATTTCAGGTGGTAAATTTTTGTTTTTAAATTAAATTACATGGCATAATGGAATTGTATTGGTTTATATATTCATATGTGATTAATAGTATTATCAAAAATTTAATTGGCTGCAATCTCTTTTCCTCAGCTTGCAGACACAGGTTTAAGCTGCCCCGGCCTTTGTTTAACTCTTTGAGCAGCAGCAAGTCATCTCTGCATGATGACGCTGAGTTGGGTCACATGCATAAGATGCCACACATGGGCCATGAGTCGGTGGCCTTGGACAAACTCTTGTCTCTGCCAGAACGTTCAGCACTAGGGCGGCTTCCATTGCTCTTGTGGAATGATGAAGCCCCTCTAGAGCCTCACTGTGAACTTCAATCCTCACCACCATTCCAACCCCCATTCCATGGCTTATTGCAGTCTTCTCCATGTCTAGATTGCCCAAAGAATTCACCCTCCAGCAGCAGCATGGCCCACAGCCGCTCATGTGAAAGCCTTTGTAGTACACGGCACTTGCCTTCTACCAGTGTCTGCAACAGAGACAGGAAGCTTCCCATTAGACCCAACAGTGTGGGTGAGGATGAAGTTTGGCTAACATGACCAACAGTGAAAAAAAAAAATTCAAGTAACAAATTAGTATTAATGGTACATATGTATATAAATACTAGTTATAACTGGACTTGTTGTTGTTCCTAGTATTAAGTATAAATAATTGTATTGTTGGTATCATATTTACAGTTATTTACAGCTTTGGATAATGAAATTAGATATGCATAATATCTTACATTCAGTCTGCTGTTTGTCCAGGTGCCATGCATCGTAAAGCCAGTTTGCCTAACTCTACATCGGATTCAGACCTGATGCGTTTCCGCATGGTGAATACGAGTCCTATAGCATCACACAACTTAATTGACTTCAAACCGGATCCTTTGGTGACCCTCCCTTCCAGCGAGATCGATATAATTGCACCTTGCAAGTTGATTGATCGCACCCACAATGTGACTGAGAAGGTCACTCAGGTAAGTAGAAAAAACTCATAGTTGAAACTAAAAAACTCATAGAACTCTTAAAGGGTCCATGTAGAACCTTACAATGGAGTATTTTACAATCAGAAAGGGTTCCAAGTGGCATCCTTTGATAAAACTAAGATCCCTTAAAAAATTAGCATTGAAAATAGTATATTTTGTTATCTTCTTTGCAAGGTTTATCATCTCAGAATGATAAAGTTAGATGCAATCAATAGGCGCACATCCGGCTGTATGTGCGTATGTGTGTGTGTGTGTGTGTGTGTGTGTGTGTGTGCCAGGTGCATTGGCCAGTCAACATTTTTCTGTACCTTAGAGTTGCTGATATCTGTGCCAGCCACTAAAATTGCATAATGTGGATAAATGGGTCTTTCTGATTGGTGTAAATGAGAAGAGCCCATACCAATACTCGTCCTTCAAAACCGAATTAATATTGTAGCACTCTTCTCTAGAGTCTCAACCCACTTAAAGAGCCTTTTTCTCATCAATCACACTTTCAGTATGATAGACTTTTGCCATTGCTTTGCCAAACAGCTGTGATCATGTTTTTGTCTGCAAATGTGCATGTACTTGTCCTTCCTTTTTTGTTTACAATAGATATCAACATCGTCTTGCAAGGGAAATTAGTTCTTTCAATCCGATTCAGAAGTGCTTAATGTCTCCCACATCTAACACTAATTACCAAGAGAAAACATCGAGTCCAGTCCCATTAAGTTATAATAAAGTGTGTGTAAATGCTGAGTAAACTGAGTCTTGCATAAGATGCAGAAATTATGCAGTCTGGTAGAATTTTGAATAAACAGGCAACCATCTGGTGTGTGTATATTTCCAAATTCTGAGAAAATATCCTCCAACATTCAATTTGGGAGTGATGTTACAAAGCCATTGAACCCAACAGCGACTGTATTTAATTTGGTCCTTAAAACACAAGCCTCCAGCCTTTCCTGGTATTTGAATTCTTTTATTCTCACAATTCGTTTACGTGGCAATGGCAATGATTTTACAGCAGGAATAATTTTCCACCTGAAGAGTTACAGAGGTTTGGACATATCCATCAAATTTGATTCAAAATTCTGCATAACAGCAATGTAAATGGTTTGGTGTTAAAGTTTTCTGACTTCCTTGGTATATGATTTTACCTTTGGAGGTACAGAGAATAAACTGCTTCTCTCTAAGAGCTGAAGCTAAAGCTGAAATGAGTGAGTGAAGCATAACAGAAACACGTGTGGTGGTTGACATGTACAGAAACATGTACAGTATTTCTATGGGTTTGGGACACAGTGTCCCACAGGAAGTGTCCCAAGAGAGCAACAAGTGTAGGAAGATTACAGCAAGCATCTCCAGCCCAAGAGTTTAGTGTTCAGAGCCAGAAGGTGAGAAATATCAGAACAGTTAGAGAGGAATCTTTTAGGTCTACTGTGCATTTAATATAGTATCAAAAGCTGCAGCAGTCATTTCTCATCACTATCATGATCATGATCACGATATCATGATATTTCTAATTAGAATACATTTTATATGATAATGAAAAAAAATTCTGATATTGTTGGAGTGGAAAATTTTAATTAATTAATTAATTGATTGATTGATTGATTGATTGATTGATTGATTAATTAATTGTGTAATGCTTTTTATGTGTATACTTTATAGCATTTTTGCTATATTTAGGTCATTCTCATAAAGAGTGCCAATAATTATTATTAATAATTATTACTTATTATGTAATTCAATAATTATGTACATATTCCTGCTTAGGTACTGTCTCTGAGTGCTGATGTCCTCCCTGAGTACAAGCTTCAGGCTCCCCGCATTCACAAGTGGACCATCCTGCACTACAGTCCCTTTAAAGCTGTATGGGACTGGGTTATTCTGTTACTGGTTATCTACACGGCCATCTTTACACCATACTCAGCAGCTTTCTTGCTAAGTGATGAGGAGGAGGCTGCCAGGCAGCGCTGTGGATATTCCTGTAGTCCTCTCAATGTGGTGGATCTCATTGTAGACATAATGTTTGTTATTGATATTGTCATTAACTTTCGCACAACATATGTCAATACCAATGACGAGGTGGTCAGCCAGCCTGGCCGCATCGCTGTGCACTACTTTAAAGGCTGGTTCCTCATTGACTTGGTGGCTGCCATTCCATTTGATCTGCTTATCTACCGCTCTGGAGAGGAGGTGAGAAGACTCATTAAATCTTTGTACCCCAACACCACTCACCTCCTACCATAACTGCACTTGACTGCACATTAATGCAAATTTTTTGAAATTTTCATTCTTCTTTCCTTTCCAGACAACCACTCTGATTGGTCTGCTGAAAACAGCTCGGCTGCTGCGATTAGTACGTGTGGCACGTAAACTGGATCGGTACTCAGAGTATGGAGCAGCAGTGCTCTTCCTGCTCATGTGCACCTTTGCTTTAATTGCACACTGGCTTGCATGCATCTGGTATGCAATAGGGAATGTGGAGAGAAGTGGTTCATCTCGAATTGGCTGGCTAGACTCACTGGGAGAACAGCTTGGCAAGCCTTATAATGAGACAATTCCAGCATCTGGGCCAACCATTAAAGACAAGTATGTCACTGCTCTTTACTTCACCTTCAGCAGTCTGACCAGTGTGGGCTTCGGGAATGTCTCACCAAACACCAACTCTGAGAAGATTTTCTCAATTTGTGTTATGCTCATTGGTGGTGAGTACTCTTAAAGATTCAAATATTCCATGGACAAAATCTTATTTATGTAGTATCTATATGTTAGCACTGTCTATTATAGCTGAAATAATTTATGTTTATGTTACTCTGCAAGAAATTTTGAGCATAATTTGCAAATGTTTCAAAGTGTACTTGAAATTCCCCTCTGCACTCTTGTGTAGGGTTCTTTGTGGTTCACTGAATGGGCTTTTGTTATGATATGTGCTTTGGTTTTGGTGCTGTCTCCACCCCTGTCTTGATTACACTAAAGCGTTCACATGTTTGGATTTGTTTGGTTTCTGCTGTGTTGTTTCTGTTCCTCCACTAATCTTAAGTTGAAGCTTTAGTTTCCTGTGGTCCCTATTCTTTGTGTCATATACTTCCTGGTTTGGGCCATTGCCTAGTTTTGTGTTTTGACTATGACTTATCCTCATGTTATTCTATCTGAATATGATTCGACCCCATTTAGGGACTTTGCCAATGATTCTTGGATTAGTAAATGAGACTCTGAGTTTATGCACTTGCTTCCTGCTTCCCAGCACATTATATTACTTTTGCATTCCGTTCAATTTCATGACTTTTTTTAATCATCTGAAGATGATGAGCAAAGATGTGCTCATTGGAAAGCTTGTGATTACAAATTTTATCACAAGGGTTGTAAGACACAAATCTTCTTCTGGTAGTGGAAACTATTACCCATAAAATGTCTTTAAAATAAAAGGACTTTAACTTTCTGAATGACTCAGGATGTTTCTGCAAAAATGAAAGCATAAAATTTTATTTTTTTGTTTGTCTATCTATCTATCTATCTATCTATCTATCTATCTATCTATCTATCTATCTATCTATCTATCTATCTAT
>JAOVYU010000063.1:17519402-17535627 GCA_025674565.1 Synodontis membranacea | reverse complement strand
TCTATCTATCTATCTATCTATCTATCTATCTATCTATCTATCTATCTATCTATCTATCTATCTATTATTTTCAGCACTGATGTATGCCAGTATCTTTGGGAATGTGTCAGCTATTATCCAGAGACTTTACTCTGGAACTGCTCGCTACCACACCCAGATGCTACGGGTGCGAGAGTTCATTCGCTTCCACCAGATCCCCAATCCACTAAGGCAGCGGCTAGAGGAGTATTTTCAACATGCTTGGTCCTACACCAATGGTATTGATATGAATGCTGTAAGTCTTTTTCCCTTTACATTTTACTATTATACTGATGATATTTCATTCTTACAGCTGAATGTATATAATATAAATTCATCATAGGATTATGAATTAATATGGTCATGTTGGACATGTGATAAAGTCAGTAGAGAATATAAAACTGCTCACTTCTTTATCCCTCTTCTAAAATGATAGGTGCTTAAGGGTTTTCCTGAATACTTGCAAGCCGACATTTGTCTGCATCTGAACCGCTCTCTGCTACAGAACTGCAAAGCCTTCAAAGGCTCCAAGACAGGCTGCTTACGTGCCCTAGCTATGAAATTTAAGACAACCCATGCCCCACCAGGCGACACTTTGGTCCATGCAGGCGATGTCATTTCAGCTCTCTACTTTATCTCCCGAGGCTCCATTGAAATTCTGAGGAGAGATGTGGTAGTGGCCATCTTGGGTAAGGCATTTAGGGCTTTTAGATTCTGTAAAATGCTTTATATACATAGACATTTAGTAACATTTCTGTTTATTTTCTAGCGTATGGGAAAAATAATATAAAAAGAAACCATCATCATCATGTGATCATTATTATACACTTAAATATTGCTGCAGAATACAAGATATTCCAGCTAAAACTCAGTGTTTAGTTAAATATAGTAGATGTTAAGAGAATGACATTCAGCCATGATATCTGTTTTTTTCATTTTTTCATATTAACATTGTGCTTATTTTATAAGCTCTTATTTTGCAACTTATTCACTGTCTTTGCCTGTATATTAGATGTTGGCCCATATATATCAGATAATTCTAATTAATTTGGTATAATCCTGTAGGAAAGAATGATATATTTGGAGAACCCATTAATTTGCACACACGGCCTGGGAAGTCATGCGCTGATGTTAGAGCACTAACCTACTGCGATCTGCACAAAATCCAGAGGGAAGATGTTCTTGAGGTGTTGGACATGTATCCAGAATTCTCAGATTACTTCTGGAGCAACCTGGAGATCACCTTTAGCCTTAGAGATGTAGGTACCTATGCTGAAAGAAAAATAAATAGATGCACTGTTGGACCTTGCTCTCAAAAAAAAACAAAAAAAAAAAAACAATGCAATTGTTTAAACATTCTCACTCTAATAGACTACAACGATTTCTGGGTCTCTGAAAAGTGAAGAGTCAGGAAAGGCCTACATGAAACATCATATGAACAGATCAACACTTTCCTTCCATCACAGTAATAAGAAAGGTATTACAAGATGTTAATCTAAATATTTAATAAATAAAATTAAATGCTAAATCTATAGAATTAAGCTTGTGGAACAAGTCTGACATGTAGACTTACTCTATGTGCTATTAGATGTTATTAATCTACTCATTGTTACTAGATAACACAGTGAAGACAGACGCCAACCTCAACAGGGCAACTCTTCAGCCTTTGAGAAGCAGGCAGCATGAAGAAAAAGAACAAAAGATTTATCAGTACTTGGATTCCTCATCCTCTCAAACCAGCAGTGATGAAGAGAATGAGTCTAGACAAACCTTTGTTCACAGTCACACTCCCAAACTTCACATAAGCAAAAGCAGAGAGCAGAAGAGCTGTAACAGTTTCTCAGGTAGGCTCAACGAAATTAAACTATGTGTTTGCGTATTTTTTTACCCATTTAAATTTTATATGCTGAGTATTAATGTTTCCGGGCTTTAACACTAATATTGTAAACAAGGGCTTTTTTCAGGGGTCTCCAACATCTTTAGTTTCTGGGGAGCAAGTCATCGACATCAGTACCAGCAGGTGCCCAGTCAAAGTATGTCCTGTCCTCCTCCCTCATCTCCATCTATGGGTTTCTCACGCAGTATCACCCATCGTCAATGCAGTGAGGTGGAAAACAGACTTGAACTACTGCAGAGACAGCTGTATAGGTGATAAGAGTCTATTTTCTGATTTCCCAGTCTCCAAGAATCAAGGCATATTGTTGATTTCCAACAGCATGTATACAACTTACTTTTCTTTCGTTTGCTTCCACAGCTTGGAGTCTCGTATGTCCACAGACATTGGAGCCATCATGCAGTTTCTTCAGCGGCAGATGGCTCTTGTTCCACCTGCTTATAGTGCTGTGACTTCTCCACCTGAGCCATCCCCAAATCCACCTAAACTTGGACAAAAGCTTGTGCAACCAGTTAATCCTTTAGAAACAGCCACTGACTCTCAGGTACCTCTAAACCACTGATAAACTGAAATCATTTACTTGTGTTTGGGCTTGGGGAATGATGACATTGCTACGGCGTATCATTTCTAGCCTTTTGATAAATTAGTGCAGGTTATTATCTTAAGCCAGGTTTAGACTTCGCTATGACAGTCTTTTAATATTATATGTCATAAGGTAATCATTTGCTGTCCCCTTACTGGTGGCTTTAAGATGCAGAAGCAGTGGTCACAGATTTTGAATCAAAACAGATGTTAATATAAAACTATTTAATTAAATAAAAAAAATTCTGTCTTTATCAGCTGTCTTTGGTTTCAATGGCACTAAATTGGTCACCTGTAAGCAACACAATATACATTATAAGAATACTGATCTTGTCATTTAATGTTATAAAAAAAAATCTAACATTTTCCATACACAATGACAAACTGAAATCATGTTATTTACCATGTTATCATATTATGTCAATAGACCTATATCAAATGTTATTCATTTATTTTTACGTTCTCGTATTATTTTCTACTAGACATGTGATGCTGGAGATACTGGTGACATCTCTACTAAGTCATATGAACTGCTGCAGGATACTGAGGAGTTCAAACTCTTAGATTGTTCACTGGCTTCCACTCCTGAGAGTCAGGGGTTTGACAAAAAAATCCAAAACACTTGTGAAGGGCAATTGAGCAAGTCCAGTAGTTCAGAGATGCTTACCAATGTCATGACCACTGTTCAGCCTGTGGACATGATTGGTCACTTACAGAATCCTACTCTAGAAAGGGGGTTCTATGAAACTATTAACCATCGACCACTGATGCAAGATTTGATTTCTTCTGAAAGTGCAAGACGCCTTTCTTTGCAAGGTCAATGCACTGCGAAAAAGTGCTCCTCAGTTCAGCAAAGACATGCTTCTGATCCTGGATGTTAAAAACTGATTTCCAATATCATGACTAAGCATGTGCAAAGTCATTATTTTAATATATTGTTTAAGGATAAGTAAACTTCTTTGGTTTTAATAATTTTACATTAAAATAACTATGATTTTTTTTTCAAATGAATCAGTGAAACTAATTACTAAGAAATCAAATGTCTTCCATGATGCCATCAAAAAATTAAGTGCTAAAATCCTGCACAAGATCTAGTGGAGAGACCAAACGCAGGTTTAACTTGCCAATAGGGATGTAGCACTAAAAGCAATACAAGCAAATATAATAAAGCATATTATACAAACTCACTTCCCCACTTCTGGCAAGACTGACTCATGCATGACAGCAGTATAATGTATATTGAATATTGTGGTGTATTGCATAACCAATATTTGCACGTGTCGTTAACAAAGTGAGTATATGGCAGTCAGTTTGTGTTCACTAGATTACAGGAGACATTATTGTTGTTTGCTGAAAAAAAAGGCGTACGTCACTATACGCCACAGCAATAAGGTCACTCAAAGTACCTTATGAAACCTTCTCTTTGGCCATGTACAGCACTTTGAATTTAACCATGGTAGTAAAATGAAAATTGCACAGGTTTCTAGTTAGGGCAAAATACTTCAGATTGAGTGATTCTAGTAGGAAGTGATTATTGAATTATTTCTCTTTGAAGTCATATACATTATACTGTACATAACTAAACCACTTTGGCAACACCAGCAATAAACATTTTTGACTAAACCAGAATTTGGACATGTGTAAATTAACCGATATAACGTATTTTAGAAATCTGAAAAGAGTTGATTGATTATAGATTTAATTGCTGCACATATGCTTTAAATCTTCTGTAATTATTCAGTGAAGGAAAAATACTCACTGATCTGAATGCAGTGCTTGTATCTTATGTAATGTACGTTATGCTTTTTGTAGGTCAGGTTGCTGCAGTTGTTGTCTTCATTTCAATGGATCATAATAGCCTGTAATAAAATCTCTCCTTCTGGTGTTGTTAACTGTAAACCTGGTTCTGAGAACGAACTTTTGAAAAGTGATAGAAGATTAGGATTATAGGACCATGGTCTACCCAGTTATATGTTACGCTTTATTTATTACATGGCTCATTTCAATATTTGATTCTGATTTGATTGTTTCTGTAGAACAGACCATAGCTATGAATCACGTCATTAGCGGAAGCAATAAAATCATTTTAAAATCAATATTTTGTGTCAAATTATTGATTTATTTTTAGAAAGTAGTGAGCTATACATTATTAGATTAACTACTTGGGAACTATGACGTTACCACATTTGACAAGTATTTTTTATTAAATTGTCAAGATGTTTGTGATGTTGATTCAGACTGAGCAGTTAGTGGATGATTTGGATTTCGCAAAAAAAAAAAAAAAAGAATCTGCAAAATCCCGACATAGTTTTCACACCCAGTTCTTTCATCGGCGTTGTAAGGATTGGCCTGCAGGAAGATTTAACGTACTGGACATCCGTCCTCAGAACATGTTCCTTCTTCCTCCATCCACTTTAATAATCCCCACTGAACTGAACAAAACACTGAAATTTACAAACACCTCCCCAGAAAGAGGCATTTCTCTGTATTCACTTAACTACACTTTCTGTGTTTTTATGTTTTAGTTAACAGCTAAGAGTAAATTTAGTAGTTAATTTGAAGCACCCCAAGTAGCTACATATTAGCTTAACCTATTGAATGATTGGATCCCAGATGTCTCCCTGCATTACCCTGACCAAAGGAAACTTAATTTCATATCATACAGTATGTAGTGTTCTTTATTGGTTTCCAAACCTTTGTAACAGAAAGTAAAAGACATTGCTGAAGGGAGTGAAGGTACTTTTCACTTGGATAGTCAGGGAAAGCTAGACGTACAATGGTTATTTGTCCTCAGGTTTCCCCAGCTGTGATTGGATGAACCATGTAAGGGGGCGGGGTTTTGTGTGTCCGTACACGCGCGTTTGAGTGCGTGTGCGTGTGTGCGTCTCTGCGGTCACACGGATTGAGGTGCACCTGACCGTGAACGGAGACAAGCGCATCATTCCAGTTTTAAAACCCTTCAGCGGTGAGTGAATCTTTAAAACCGATATGAATGAAGCCCGAGCTGTGCTTCTGCAGTGGAAAATAACCAGACAGGCGGAAAAAAGAGAAAAGAATCGATGTTATGACCTGCTGAAACGGGATGAGCGCAAAAGAGCAGATAATTGGGCGTAATTTATGTATCAGGCGTTAATCGACGCTTGTGCGATCGGAACTCGGTGCGTGCATTGACCCGGGGGGGGGGGGGGGGGGGGGGGGGGTGGTTATTAATAGGTTATTAATACCTTATGAGCGCGTTAATGATTATGAATGTCGCATGTTTAGATTTCGCCTGTTCACTCAAACCCTCACAGACGGGCAGATATTTTCTATGATTCATCATAGTGACAGGATGTGGAGGATGCTCTGGACCGATGTCTGTCTATCTGTCTGTCTGTCTGTTTGTTTGTTTGTTTGCATTTTATGGCGGCAGAGATGTTTTAGGCCTGGGTGCTGACGTCACTGCCCGTCTATAGTCGGAGGATTTTTTTGCGTGACATCACAGGTCGAAAACTGCGCCAGAAAAGGACGCGGGCGTCTCTTCTGAGGATTAAGATCGAGTCTGCGGTCCCAGTTATTACAATTATGGACCTTTGCATTGAGTACTTGTTTAATCAAGCATAAACACTATAGTTGGGTTTGTTTGTTTGTTTATTTATTTATTTTAGACCTGGACATAAAAGAACAGAATTAAGACCAGTCTCATACTGTATGTAGCCTACAGAAGGCAGTTTGGGGAGACAAAGCAAAAAAAACGAGGTGCAGTTGTTTACAGTCATCCATGGTTTCAGCTTTCATTAAATCTGACACCGCAAAGGGTCAAAGATGAATCTGTTGTCCTTCAAGGCAGCATACAGCTTTCATCTAATCCTGCTCACCGTGTAATAATAATGATGCTGTTGCATGGATACAGCTGTGACAGTGAGACATTCCACATTTTTTTAATGACTATAGTATTGAAATAAATAATAATATAAATAATCAACAGAACTTTTTTTATTTGATTGCTTCTTCTTTTTTTTTTTTTTTTTTAAACCAATGTAAAATTCTAGTTTGCTCTTTTTTTAATGGCTATCCTTGAGCTGTAGAGCATCCAAAATGGCATTAGTCTTGTACTGTAATGGGGATGTTTTGATACCGTATAGCACAGTGCCATGTTGCTTTTGTTCGTTCTTATCACAGCAATGGCCTTTGCAGTACTGATATTGTTCAGAATTGTTTATCGCAGGTCAATTTTTTTTTTCATCTTGTAACGTGTCTCCATGTAGATTAGCAAGCTGCAGTCGTAATATGCTTCAGTATAAGCGGAATATGTTTTACTCATGTTGTGTTGAACTTGCCATTACTAATACAGTATGTAATCTACTCTGCCATTACTAAGATTTTGTCATCATTTTTTCCCCCCATATCAGCAATCTTAACATTTAGCCTATGAGAAAATGAATCTTTTGTCAGGTCTGTGTCTCTGATTTTCAGCCTGACCAAGACAATGGACTTCAAAGGTGATATTCAGACAAATGGAGCTCCCAAGCCTGGCCAGGAAAATCTGTTAAAGAAAGATAATGTGGTTACTCCAGAGGCGAGGAGTTTTGACATTAAAGTTGGTGACAACAGGGATAAAATTGATGGGAAAAAAGAAGGTAAGCATAAACCACTCTGCGAAATAATTTTTTTTATGTCATACGTACAGAAAGTTGGAAAATTGTAATTAACCCTAGCTACTTGTTGGCATTATATTAGGAAAAGTCTTTAAAATTAATGATTGTTTTATTATGCCTCTTATTGATCAATGCCATTTATACTAAAGATAATAATATGCATAATTAATAATATTCGAGACTATTTGTACTGTCTCTAACCATAAAATCCAGGCCTGTCAAATAACTTTCTAATAGGAAATGATTTAATAAAAGCATTCGTTTGGAGCTATTTTTATTCATATTTTTCATCTGTGATACACCTGACACACACAGAGTGCATCTGAGAATTGAGAGGGTCACAGCTGGCTGTGTAATAATAAAAACCGGCCCACGCTCTCTTCCTGTCTCCTCATTTCAGCAACACCCATCTCTGACTGCCTCTCTCATTATAACTGATCAGGAGTGTGGATGGGCCCTGGACTATTTTAGGCATGTTTCTCCCTGTGACAAAGTGGCAAAGCTCGATGAACAGAGACTATGTGTATGCCATGGCAAGTGTACAGCCGTTATATTCTCATTCTCTCTACTGTTTCAGACCCCACTTTCATTTCTGGATTGTCTGTAGGGCAGATTGGGAGTCAGTGCCAGGGTTCTCTGGGAGAAAATGGCTTTGGACAGATGCGTAACACTGACATGTTTGGTAAGACTAACTGCTGCTTGCCTACAACACCTTTCAGAAAATTATAAACAAAAGCAGAATTTGATGTTTAAAAAAAAGCATTATTAATTACTGTAATTATAAAAGTTGATCTTTCATATAAAATCTGTATCGATTTTCTAGTTATTTATGAAAATGTGGACCCTCACGCTTTCTCCAGCTCACTTTCATTAACCACTTTATCCTAGTCCATATTGCAGTGTATCTGGAACACAATTCACACACATTCATACAGTCATTCACACTTAAGGGCAATTTATCTTAGACAAATTACGTACTGGCGTGTAGGAGGTGGTAGAAAACCCTTAGGAAACCTCTGCAGACACAGTCAGAACATACTACCCATTGCTCCAGTGTGCTGCCCTGATAGACAGTTTTACATAATTTTAAAATAAGTACTTTTATAATCTAGTCAGTAATTTAGTCAATAATGTTGTCAATGCAATACAGGCAGTAAATGATTCAATACCTTAATATACTCATTGTATTTGTATATAATTATGATAACGTCTGGTCAAAAGGCACAACACGATAAACAGCAATAATTTGGACTGATATTCAGACTGCTAACTGTTGAAGTTTTGCAAACGTACCAGATGTCTCAAGTCCTGATTAGCCATTCTGGCCACTGAAACAGTCTGTCCCCTAAATATACTGCTATAGCACTGACTACTTAGCACTATTTCCATTAAATCTTTTAATAATTAATGATATTGAGGCAGCACCTTCCACACCTTTGCCTGGTGTTCCTGGGATAAGCTCCATATCCACCGTGGCACGAACTGAAAATGAATGAATGGTTGAATAACGATAAGTAAGAAATTAACAGTTTTAGTATCTTCTGTTAATGTTTCTGAGTCATACATGACCTATCCACTGAAGAATAAGGGTGCATTTTATCTGTCATAAGTTTATCTGTCATGAGTCTCTGGAATTCCAAGCTGCTACCTTTGTGGCATATTTCTTCTGTTGTGCTCAGCAGGTTTCACCGAGAAAGGAATGAATACAAGTGCTAATATGAATGTGGGACTGGCCTCCTTCCAGACCACTAAACCTCCCACCATGGCTGAATCTCAGAAGACATCTATCCTACATGCTAATGAACCACCAAAGCCTTTCCTGGCCCCCAGTAAACCATCAGACACAAGCACTCACAATATCTTGGACAAACCTGCAGGTAAATTTGAACTACTGTATACTTAAAGTATCTACCACACTGCAGGCCTGTGCAGGTAAGATAGACTTTCAGTATTAACTAAACATTAACCAAACAATTTCACTCTCTGGAATTCAAGCATAGGTCATTGTGCCCTTAAAAAATAACTGAGATCATATTAACTTATTAACTAAATAAGTTTGTGGTTATTATTTCACTTATTAGTGGCCAGAAAATAATTCTAGATTTACCTCTATTATGGACAAATCACGGTGTAATATTACATTTAGACTGCATTTTCACCATTTTCATGTTTTATCCAATTTACAAACTTTTTTTTTTTTTTTTACAAAATTGCAACAACAAAAGAAGATAGATGGTCAATCTGATGAAAATGTATAATACTATAAAATATATTATACTGGACTTAAAACCTCTGCTGTAATGTACTGTTTTTACAGGCAAGTCAAAATTTTTGCATATTTTATGGCCTTTTTGGTTTCTAGGGTACTGGTTTACTAAATTATTGTGTGCGTAAAAATACATCAAAATACAAAAAAGATTTACCAGTAGGACATATCAAGAAAATTGTTTCTTCTTTTCATACAAGCAAAATAGCATGTCTTGTCTGATTTACCAGGTCGCTTTTGCAACATGTGGCGTTACGTGTCATGAAGGAGGATGATTTTCTTTTGCGAATGGCCACTGGATAATTGTAGTTCATTGATTATTTTTAACTTAATTTGATTAACTGTAATAAAGGTGTAATGCACCTGTAATGCAGCTGTTCAGCCAATTAGTGAACTCACCAACCAACTTTCAGAATCTTTGTCATTGCCTTCAGACACCTTAGAACAATAGAATGATCAATATTCAAACGACTTGCCAGCTCTCGACTCGATTGTGTTGCATCTTGATCAAGCAGTTTCTGCAGCTCCTCGTCTTATGTTTCTTTGGTTTACCACTT
This sequence comes from Synodontis membranacea, assembly GCA_025674565.1. Lineage (NCBI taxonomy): Eukaryota > Metazoa > Chordata > Actinopteri > Siluriformes > Mochokidae > Synodontis > Synodontis membranacea. The sequence goes on along the minus strand of JAOVYU010000063.1, from coordinate 17,525,673 downwards.
CTTGGCTTATCATCAAGCTCGAATTCATCTTTTCTAAACAGTGAACCAGTTTTTTAGCACAGAAATGGCGATTGCAGCGTTGCCAAAAAACTTTGCAAATTTTGTCTCTTTCTTCCGTTGAGTTTTTCCGCTATTGAATAAGAATAGAAGGCATTGACAAATATGAATCTTGCTCCGCTCAATGCTTGATTGTGAACTACCTAAAACCCTCATACAGGGAGTTTGGATAAATAATTTCAGATATTTACTAGGCCAAGAACCTATGCGACACCCTAATATTTACTGAACATTCTAAACTCTGATGCCATTTACATAGAGCCTTTGAAAACATTTTCCTTCACATATATATCATATTAACAGACCGCACACACAAGTCTACACCTTTTTTTCTGGAACATTTTTTGACATATTTCATCACTTTTTAATAGACCTTTAATTATTTATTTGGACTGTACATTTCTAGCTGATCTCTACATTGCAAAACAAGTTTGACAGCTTTAACTTCTATATGTTATAAAAGATAGGCAAAAAAACTAACTTTACGTCTTTAGTTGCAAATGTTGGCTAGAGATGTCATTTAATTTGTCTCTTCATGATGTTAGGGGAATGTGGTGAATAGATCACCAACACAGTGTTTATTTGGCCTTTATGTTTTGGTAATGCATTTTGATTCCAACTGTTCATAAGTAATTTGCATGGTAAAAAATATGACACTTCCTCTTCCTCTTTGTAAAATTAAGAAGTGTGCTCCTGGACAGGTCAGGCCATGCCCACCCATTTCCCCAACAAGGCAGAGCAGAGTTCCTCAGACCTTTTGGGTTACCAAGGGGTTACGTATAAAGATGCCACATCAGATGAAGGAACAGATGAGGCTGTACAACAGAAGAGGAAGAAATGTGAAATTAGTGAAGAGGCATATGGTCTTTTGGAAAGCCTAAGATCTCCTGAGAAAACCCAATCAAAAAGCTGTAACCAAGAAGACTGTTCACTCCCTGATGATGGCGAGAGCTGGAAGAGTGAAATTCGAGAGTGGGGTGGTGGACGAATCCAGGCGAAGAAAAGTAAGAGCAGAAAGAAGCTCCCTGAAGAGTGGGCCAGTTTACCAAGTACAGATAGCCCTTCTCTTCCTCTTGACCCAAACAGTGCAATGGACATAGATCTGGATATGTTTATTCCTGACACGTATTGTCAGGAGAACACCATCTTATTGTCTAGCAACCCTGAGGTATCCCAGAACAATCAAGTCTTGATCCCAAATCTCACCTCTGGCATTGAAACTACTGCACATGCCATCTCTAGCCCACATGCAGACTCCAAATCCTTCCAGAACAATTCATCTGTCAGTGTTTCCTCCCCAGCAGACCCTACCAGCATTGTAGTAAGCCAAAATTCTGCAGAGCCTGCTTCCCTCACTTCTCAAACAAAGCATCAGGAACCATCACTGGCAAAGTCTCACCAAGGTTGGTGAAGAATGTATGGAGATGATTTCCTTAGTGCATGGCTCAAAGAAGTGGGCCCTCTCCTACTTACCTGTGACTATACAGTAGTTGTACAGTAGGAATACCACAACTATTCTAGCAACTTATTGTAAAACATATTCATGAGCTTTGGATTAAATGCCAACAAAACCTCCAGTAATGAATTAACCCTGTACAATTCTAAGACATGCCAGCTGCACAAGAGATTCCTCATTCGTCTAACTGCATAACTTTCTTTTTAGTTTCACTTTAATGAATATCAAATTTGTAGTAGCTATGCAGAATAATATGCTTTAATATAAATACCTGAATGATTGCCCAGGAGTTTATTCTTAGAGTTCATGTAGATCCAAGTATTACTATTGGGGTTAATTGAATACTGGGGATTTATCTGTTTTTCTGGATAGAACTCACTGCTTTTATCAGTCAAAAATCTCTCTGACAGCACGAAGTCAGTTTTTGTTGCCATGTTGTATTGTTGGGAGTTCAACCTCTGCTGTTCTGTAGTCATTTTAACTATATGGACATTGTTTAGCTTGGAGTCAGTTTAATTAAATGTCCACTGATCATTTAAGTAATCACTTAAAAAGTCTGTCTGCTGAAGTCATCAGTAATACAAATCTGATACAAACGGGGTTTTTTTGGTTTGTTTTTATGGGCATAAGCAGAACTGCGAAGTCATTGCAATAGCAATACAAGTCAATAGCGAACATAATGAACAAAATGTAAGGTACTGCATACAGTATAACCTAATATTAATTATCTCAGCTAATATGCATTCACATGATCTACTGTACCTCTTTGATCACTGCGCAAAAGTCAGAGGGCAGTTAAAACACATTTGGAGGATAGTACTGACTTCCCAATTCTGCATATGTGACCTTGACTAACTTCTTTGGAGTTGGGATCGAATGTAGTGCTTTGTTCTGATCTTATACAAATGACTCCCCAAGAAGCAAGAACTGTACAATACAGTACAATACATACAGTATTTGGACCAAGCAAGAGTCTATATTTTATCATTGCTAAGTCCAGCCCATACTGCATTCTTGATGGAAAAATAAAAATCATTACAAAATAGAAAATCAAATGGAAGGCTCCTTGTGAATGGCATAATGTCCAGTGACTGTTTAGATGACAGATGATTTTCATCGATCTGACCAATAAAGGAAAAAAAAAAATAGTACATTTGGTTCACAGCTAAGATGAATCACTCTTAAGATACAGAGTCTGCTAGAAGTCTTTCTTATACAGACTCTGGAGCTTTAATTAAGCATGAACTGAAAGGCTGAACTCCCTGTGATACATCAGTGGCCAAAGTATTAATGTTGTTTTTGCTGATTTGTGGGTTTCTGGGTAAATTTCTGACTGGTTATCCTCATTTGCTGATACTTACTGCATGTAAAGAAATGCCAGTGGTGTCATAACACCCAAACTGCTGTTCACTGCATTATATAAGCCTTTTTTCTGGATAACAGCAATGTCTCTTCTTCTTCTTCTTGCAGCTTTTCCTAAAGTGTGTTATTTATTTTGTGTTGCTCGCATGAGCTGTATAATTATGTATATTTTATTTAGTGCTACTCCTCCTGAGAATTGTTTATATGAGACAACTTACTCAAACTCATATACAAATTTGCTTTAACAAAGGCAAAATATTCATGTAAGATCCATCTCTTAACAATACCTATTTTTTCCTCTTTCTCTTTATGGATTTCATCATTTGATGAACACTTCATTTAAAACAGGTAGGACATCTTCCCCCAATGTAGTTCTGTGATTATTATAACCTTCTCCCAGAATGTCACATCATATGTTCCCCATAAATTATGAACATGAATGACTGAATCAGCAGGAATGCAAGTTTCATGAAATTATTGCCACCAAGGTTCGCATAAATTGCCCCATTATGTTGTTGCATCACGCATTGCATTGCAAGTTGGTTTTACCCTGCTGAAAGAACAGAGGAGACCCAGGGCAAGAGCATGTGAGATTTGGCGCAGTAGTCAGTAGAAGGAGAGCTCACATAAATATAAGTGGGACAGCAGGGTTCAGGTGTGCCATGTTAGTCATTACCCCTCTACCTCCTCCTCAAACATCCAGTGCAGACCCACGCTATGCCATGCTGAACATCTGCTGCAATTGTTTTCATTTAGAGGTGCAATCATTACGGTTATTACATTGGGTGACATTTCTTAATTTTTAAGATATTATAAGATACAGTTCATAAGCTACATAAACTACATTTAAATGACATATTTGAAAGTTTATCCATTATTTGGCAGATAGACAAAATACATTCTGTGGTCTGTTTTGTACTTTGTTTCATTATTGAAATGTGTGCAGTAGAGATGCCACATTGTTTTCTGAATAACAGTGTATTTCTCTAAGAAACTGTCTCCGTGGGAGGCATAGGACTTGACAGAGGAAAAATGTAGATGTCAGCTAGTAAATATATTCAGATCACATTTTATAAACAAGTTCTTTGTCTTTTCAAAGTGAAAGAAGACACTACTGCAAAGGAGAAGACAGAGAAAATCGATACTTCGCCTAAGACGGATATTTTGGACACACTTGCAAAATCAGACAAGCCTGAAAACACCGAGAAGACTGACAAGAAGAAAGGGGACAATATGGGCAAGATCCAGGGGACAGAGAAGCAAGACTTTAAAACTGAGAAGAATGGAAAACTTGAGAAAGTCAGTAATGTTGAAGACACAAAAAAGGAAGTGACGGAGGAGAAGAAGGATGGTGGTGAAAAAGTGGCTAAGACAGTCAAGAATGAGAAGAATGTGAAGGCTGCCAAAGAGAACAGCAAATCAGCTGCAGCTAATGGAACTAAAGATTTGATCAGGCCTGATACAGTTAAGGTAAGTCTGAAGGAAGAAGGACGTAAACCTTTGTGTGGCTGTGTTCGACTGTTTGGTGGTGTGACAATTTTGTAATGATTGCTATATAAGAAAAAAGGTGTGAGGACTTAATGGAAAATATATCTTTTCATGATTTGTTAAACGGTTAAGAGAGCGTTTGATACTAAGATACCCTTTTTATTCTTCATTATGTTTACATATGGATATAATATGAAAGGAAATACAGTCAAACAAATCAAATTCAGCAAAACCAAGCTTACATTCCACTGGAGAAAATTCTGGTGCCCTCACCTCCAATTCAGCAAATAAAAAAGGCACGGTGGCCAAGAAAACATCTCCTACTGGCACCAAGAAGCCTCCTGGCATCACCTCTACAAATGATGCAAAGGTCAGTAAACATTTTCAGTTTTGAGTTTTTTGTAACTTGGGCATGACAGAGATTCTCAACTAGAAACAATTGATGTTAAATATTACTTTATACAGTAAGTTATATAAGTTAAAGTTAAATATAAAGAATTTAAGCTCAGTTTAGTTCTGAAAATATGTAGTCTAAGTACGTTGTTATTATATAGAACATGCTCAGATGCCAAGGAATATATATATATATTTTTTTTTACTTCAGACTTCAGAGAAGAGTACTCCAGCCCAGCGGAAGCCCCCAGTTCCAAAGTTTAATGGGGCATCGACTCCTAAAGGCTCTTCTGGCACCAAAACCAGCAGCTGCTCAGGTAGAATTTCAAAAAATCAGAATGACTTAATTCATGAATAATGTGTATAGTGTAATTTTGGAATAACATCAAGTTTCTAGGACAAGAGCAATAATTGCATTGTGTTTTATGTATTTTCTGCGATGCTTTTAAATAATCTTTTTTTTCCCTCTCTCAATCATCTGGCTAAAGTTAAACCCTCACTGAAGAAATCCTCTCCAAATGCAGCCAGTGCACCAGCTACACCATCCACCGATGGGACTCCTACCCCTCGGACCTCCCGCATCACCAAACCCCCTGTGCCCAAGCAGGTGCCCCTGTCAAAGAAGCCTCCAGTGCCAAGAGCACCACACGCTGCTCGAGTCCCTACCACACCCTTGCCTGATCTAAAGAATGTGTCCTCAAAGATTGGTTCCACAGGCAACATGAAGTACCAGCCTGGTGGAGGCAAGGTACAGAGGTCTAGGGAAAGTATACAGAACTGCGATACAGCATTTTTTTTTTATGACTGTAGGATTTTTCTTGTCTTATTATAAATGTAAGAGAAAGAATATATATTTAGCACAGTTTCAGTTGTTTCATGCAAAATGTAAAACAATACTTTTCATCAACCTACATTTACCAGTTGAGTCTAATCTTTAGGACCTCTCAAGTGACTTAATAACTCTGTTTCTAAAGGTTCAGATAGTACACAAAAAAATGGACTTCAGCCACATCACCTCCCGTTGTGGCTCCAAGGACAACATCAAACATGTCCCCGGAGGAGGAAACGTAAGTTTTAATATCCAATCAGCCATTTGTGACCTTAGGATTATCATTTTCTCATTCATTCTCAACCTAGATAGAACTGAATTCATGCTAAGGCCATGATTTGTGTGTGTACATGTGTATATGCATTCAGAACTTAGTAGTTTTCAACTATACTGAAAACTTTAACAAGTGATATAAAACAATTACCAGAAGGCACTTTTCAGACTCTTCAAAGTTAACGAATGTGAAGTTGAAAAGGAGCTCTTCACAAAACCTCAGTGTCTCAGAGGAATAGATTTTTTCTCATCGGGCTACTACAAATCTATTATGAATAACCATTTAGAAATCAGTTTTCACAATCAGTTTTTAACACTGAGGTAAAGGGACTGAAATCTTCCATTTAGGATTCATCTGTACAGTCGACCCTCACCACTTCGCGGTTCGAATTTCGCGGCTTCACTCTAACGCG
>JAOVYU010000063.1:17474966-17487716 GCA_025674565.1 Synodontis membranacea | reverse complement strand
TATATATTAAAAACCCATGAATTTATCAAGTACCCATGCAACAGCATCTCGTGCAGCAATAAATCACGGTGCAGATTTATGATGATTCGAATCGATAGAAACAAATGAACCGTGGTTCATCTCTTTTTTTTTTTCCCTCAACTGTAATTTCATTATTTAGACATATGAAGTATTATAACTGGACTAAATCTGTCCTCACAGTAACACACCTCTAACATCACGAAAACACACGAAAAAAAAACGATCTAAAATGGGAAAGAGCTTTTGTGTCGTTTCTAAACAGATTCAACAAGAAATTTGTGGTACAGTTATACAGACTGCAAAAAGCTAAAGAAAAAAGAAGGAAATGGAGGTAGTTGTTTTACGTGCTAACTTTTGCAATTTTTAAGAAAAAGTTTATTCACTTTTTTCATTTTTGATAAATATTTTAGTTAATAAGCCATTATATTTTATACCAACCTTTACAACTATTCATAAATAATTATTGTTGTTTATTAATAAAATGAATAAAAGCCATATGTTTTATTTATTTAACAAAAGGAATATTTAAGTTGATAAAGAATAGAAAAATAAATGTTGCATATTTTTGGTAACAATTTTTATTTGCTTATTTTCCCCAAATCGAATCGTGAACCCAATATCAGGAATGAAACTGAATCATGAATTGCCTAGTATCCAGTAAAAACAACACAGGACAGATGATAAATTTTCTTTCTCCTCTCAGTCTTCCATAATTCCTAAAATAACGGGTGTCAAAAAGATTACTGTTAATGATACGAGGCCACCAGAAGGAAGAATGATGTTTTGAATTTACCGTTTTGCTCCCACTTCCCTCACAACACGACTACAGCGTAACACCGGTAAAGAAATGGCTTTCAGGGGGTAAACGTTGAGAGCAGAGGGATGCAATAGGGGTTACATTCAGGTAAAAAGGTCAAATGCACAGTAACAAGCGCTGCTACAGGTCATTGCAAAATAACAGTAAAAATATCTTACAGCAATCCTTTACTCGTAAAACGTACTCTCAGTATGTCGGCATTCCGAGAGGAATTACAACCGTTAAACATCCTATCCACATGGATTCAAGTGCACATGTTCGGTAGTGCAATAGCAGCAAGAAGTTAAAAAGAAAGAAACCTGGCAATACAGAATTTCTGATGACTGGAGGGAAATGGTCATTCACATAATTTTAACACCTGTAATTGTAAAACGTACTAACAAACTAGGAAACTTCAGCAACAGTAAGAACTGAACTGTTTTTATGCTGAAGCTCTGTAAGAGCATCAGTGGTTAAATCACACAAGGCTTCAGACTGTCATACAGGGAAATGTTAACTCGTGACATATTAAATGTTAACTCTTGTTTTGAGATGCTTTCAGAACAACACTTCTGTGTGCAAAAACTCGACTTAAATTTCTGTACAATATATACACAATTTAACAAGTCAATAAATGCTAGTTTACAGTAACAGATGCGAGGCTGTTCATTTTAATGAATGATTTAGCGTTGCCGCCAAAGAGGTGGCTAATTTTTAGCTGCGGCTGATCGATCGCGATATCAGCCTGCTATCAGGATTCGAAGGTCGCGCTCTGCACAGATTCCCATGCTGTCGGTGAATTACATGTGCTCAGGGCTAAAAAAGCACCAACAGTTTGACCTCTGGCTGCATCAAATAAAATGTGGCAGGATTTAAATGTAAGCACCAACGTGAAGCATAAACCAAAACAGAGACATTGTGCTCCTCCCGTAACACACGTGTATCCAGGATGTAACAATGTTTTATTCGTTTCTTCGTTTGATAATTGTTGAGTGTGAGGACACTGGGTCAGATAATATACTGGCCTGATATATTCTGGGTTGATATTATTTTTGTTCATCTATCTGTGCAGGGTGACGTAGCATTATAAAAAACAGTGGACACTAAGAGGCGCACATAATTTAATGATGGATGATTACAGAAAAACAAGAATTTTCCCTACTATGATACTGACTCATAAGATGCATGATAAGTGCAAATAACTTTTGGCTTAAAGAGTTTTACGACGCATTGGTGGCACAAGTTCCAGAAATACAGCACGCTCTAATACACTTTGCAATTCTTTTATACTGTAATAAATGTCAGACAAAGGCAGTTATAATTTTGCTTCCTTTTTTTTTTTTTTTTTTACTCTTCCGTAAAATGGCTTTGGTGTCGGGTATTCTAACAACTCATTTGGCATCAGTATCACTATAGTGTCCCTCAGACGATACCAAAAGTATATGACACGCTCGTCTGCAATCTTCCGACTGTTTGAAGAAAAAAAAAAAAAGACCCATGAAAGTTCAAGGCTTTCAAAAGCTGTTAACAGAAACCATCTGTTAATTGAGCTGAAAATGATACATTAACACATAAAGGCATGTAGGGCAGGAAGTGAGAACACTTGTAACAGACTGTTTTTCTTCATTATGGATGACACAAGGTTTCAGGCTGGTTCTGGAGAAAGCATTAGTCTGGAGCCTGGTCACAGTATGCAACAATGTGCCACACACAAGCACACACATACACGTGCGCACAGACACACACTCCACTGTTCTCCGTCTAAACCACACTTAGCCACACACTAGCTGCAGTTTCACACGAATAGTTAAACTCACCCACACAATACTGTAGCCAAGCCTTTCATGGACATGCGCCTGCAATTATTCCTATGATCATTCTCATAAGACAAAGTGACAGGATGCTCCACGGCCATCCATCGATATCAGCACGACATCCATCCGCACCAGCTGATGCACTCAACCCCACTTCACAACACACTATTATCTACATTCCACCGACATGTCGCACACGACAATTACACACTGCTCAGCCGCACCAAGAAGAGCTGCAGCATTGCAGGCAGTAACCGAGTCGATTGAACCTACACACCATCGTGCTTACAATCAACACGGGCATAGCAGGACAATGCGCACAGTACTGACAACTGGAGGCGGGCAACTACACCATGCTGCCAGGGGACTGCAGGTAGTAACACAAAGGCTATAAATCAGCAGACGTTCTAGTGCAGAGAGCTGAGAGGAGAGGTGGAAGGAGCGAAAGACACAGAAAAACAAACACACTCCTGAAAAGAGAGCAGCTGTGTGTAGAGCAGCTGCCAGAGTGGCCCCCCTCCCCATGGGGCAGATGGAAGACACTGAAGCAAAGCCAATGCCGCAAGACCCCTCTTTATGATCAAGACTGGGACAAACTGACAGCAAATAAGTAAGGAATAAAACATGATAGAGCCTGGTGTTATACGAAAAAAAAAAATCCATAATGGTTTAGCGTGATGCATTACTTCCTTGAAACAGCACACTTTTGCTCTTCCGATACCGCAATTACCCTCGTAAACAATTTTTTATTGATAAACGAACAACATACTTTTTTTTTTTAAACATATATAGTTACACTTAGAAGAACTGCCACGAGACAAGTATTTTCCTATCGCTCATGTTACATTAGCTACAAACTCTCATTCACACACCATCCCCTCTTTCTTCTGTTTTTTTTTTTTAAAGCTAATAAGACAAAATAATAATAATAAATCACAGCATGGCACGTTAAACAAAAGTCAGAAAGCTAAACATCTTGTCCTGAAGACTCCCCTTTCGGAGAAAACATACATAACTCTGACACAAAGACTCCTTCCACAAATGTTACAGGTCTTCTTACAGGAAGCTTTACCACACCAACACTGCTTTTAATCTGTCTAGCGGCCCGAGATTACCTAAAGCAGCTACTGTGAATTATTTGTTACTCCAGATATGACAACATAATAAACCAGCATGTTAGTATAAACCCGTGATTTGCCTTACAGTCTGAACTTCTGCCAGAGCCAGACTCATGTCGAACACTCATCAACACGTTCTGACCAATCAGACTGAAGTGTTCAACAGCAACACGCTGTGATGAAAGGTTCACAAGATACCATTCTTCAATATAGCTGATATTTCTAGTACTGTACGGACGGGCAACGGGGCACAAATATTGTCATAATGCCTGAATAGAAAATATGTATTAATATTAAGGTTTGCTAACAGAGTGCCAGTAAGAGAGTAGTGATACATGAGAAGAAAAAGTCGTATTTAATGTCTACATAACTAGATAATGTAATACACAATAGGTGCTGAAAGTATAACATTGCAAAGTAGAATCAGTTATGGATACTTCTGTATTTATTGTGTAGCAGGCTTGATCTTTTTGCACTACAAACTTGTGCTGTTACACACCAGTTGCTGCATTAACCACCCTCTGTTTACATTGATGTTAATGCGATATCGTCTTTATTGTCTCGTGACGTTTTGCACTGCCCTTAAATGTTTTGCACATGTTCTGCACACGTGCACTTTATGTAGTCTTTTTGTCTTATGTAGATACGTGCACTTTCCGTATCTGTCCTAGTCTTTTGTGTAGCATCGTGGTCCTGGGGAACGTTGTTTCACTTCACGATGTACTGTACAGCATGTATATCGCTGAAACAACAATAAAGCTCACTTGAACTTGAACATGATATTATTATTATTATTATTATTATTATCATTACACTATCAAATCACACAGCCCTGAGTAATCCCTGCATAATATGAATCTATCTGAAACAGCTTGAAGTGAACATAGCAGCATGGAGATTCTATCGTATTTTATTTCTCGTTTCTCGTCTCGTATTTAATTGTGCATCAGTACTTCTGTCCTGTGGTGCTGCTGCAACGCGAATGTTTCTCTCTCTAGATCAATAAAGCATCTACCTAAAAATACAGAACAAAATGAACTTCATTGTTGAACTTGTAGAACACAGGTTTAAGTCATGACAAAAGAATGAGAACCTCTTTGTAATTCAGATCGCTGATATTTAAGTCACAATTACTGTATAGACTTGTAGTCAAGACCGCCTAAACCAAGACCAAGACACTACCAAGACCAGAGGGTATCGAGACCAAGACTAAGACCAAGACTAAGACAGACCGAGTCAAGACCAAGACAAAGTCAAGACCAGACCAAGACCGAAAACAAAAAAAGACTCCCTTAACTTTTGTGTGCTGTTGAGGACTGACATGACGGGTACTGACTGGTCCCAAAGTCATCTGACGAAACAGCTAACGCCTCCAACAACTGTCTAAAGAATGGGAAATATGTAACTGATTTCAATTATACTTAATTTGTAGATGAAACTGTAACATCAAATTGAAGATACACAATTATAATTGTGTAGAAATTACATCATGTCCCACTGTAGTAGTACTAGCCAAATTACACTGTATGATATAATCTTGTTAATTCAACACAACGTGATATGCAGATGTTATTTAAAAGTCAGTGGTCACATTTATTTAGTCAAACAACACCATTTAAGTGAAATACTGTAATCAAACAATATAAAGACATGCGCACTCGTCACATGAATCAAATGCAAACTACAAAGACTACATACCAGTACAAACTGCACATCAAATTGCACACCAAAAGGGCGCGAAAGGCGAAATAATAATAATGTTGCATTATTGAACGTTACGTTGTGTGTCATGGATACTGATGGCTCTAAATCTCCCGACCACTATGTCAATCTGAGACAGCAAGACCAAGACTAGACCGAGCGATCCAAGACCAAGACAAGATCGAGACCAAAGACCGTCCAGACTGTGACAATACCAAGACCACGTTAAAGTGGCCTAGACTTGAGACATCCAACTCCACACAGTTAACCAGCTGTAAGTTAGATAAGATGACACTCAGATCAGGTTCAGCTTTGGCTGGGAAACTTCCATTCACATGTCACTGCTAAATGCAGGAGAGGAAAAGTCACTCACTACACAACGCTTCCTGTAACAAAATAACATTTAAAAAAAGAAAGAGAGAGAGAGAGAGAGAGAAAGAGAGAGAGAGAGAGAGAGAACATCAGCATCAAATCAGAACCAGCTAGTTAGCCAAGTTTGACAGCTAACCATTCAACAGAACCAGCGTCAGCTAGTTACCCATCTAGCTAGCTTTACTTAAGGTTAGCTGACTATTTACAGAACACAATAATGTACAGTATTATTAACTAATCACACTCACACTCCTGACTCCTACAACAACACCAAACAAAACTGTGAACAAAAAAAAAATCCCCTTCTAGGAAACATGAATTAAACCAAACTCGGTATAAAGAGAGAAAGATACGCAACAGCGGCTGTTAGCTAGCGTTAGCTTCACTGGGGTTTTAACAAGAGATTCGGGTTAGAAATATTAACACAATAGTGTATGAAAAAAAACACAACTCAAATCCTGTAAGGTCGAATCTCCTGAGTGACAGGGTTTCAAACCCAGTTAATGGAAACTGACTGACAGGGACTCGATTAAACCGCTAGATACTTAGCTAATGTTCATATATATATATATAGCTTCAGTGCTAACAACAAGCACTAGCTACACAAAATCTCGACCCTCTCAGAGCACAGAGGTTCATAACGCGGTGGCTATAATCTAGCTATAACTAAACCGGGGGTTAGAAACAAACACGGTGGTTGTGGCATTTTAATAAGAGAAGCCGTGTGGTCAGTGAGTCTAAGCTTTTTATTATTATTCTGCAGTAAAGAGGGGCCGCGGGCCTGCTCCTCTCCTCCTGAGGATAGCTAGTCTCACCAACACACACTTCAACAGTAAATTAACCCACCTGGCGCACTGCAGTCTGCACACACCTCACTTCTCTGGACTTTTCTGGACATGTTAGGAAACGCCACCTTTCAGAATACGACGCGAATCACCGGTGCGATATATCGATATATCGACGACGGTTCGTTTCTTCCAGTTTAGCAGCGACTGCAGCTCGGATGCCGCCCCGAATGTCCGGAAGCCGGCGGAGAAGCTTCCCGATGCTCCAGCTCCTCTCCCTGCCCCTCTGCAGAAACAAAAAAAAAAAAAAAAAAGAAAGAAAGAAAAGGGGGAGGGGGGGACTTTCAACCACCTTAGCGTCTGAACGAAGACTCGGTTATATTCAAGCGCGTGAGCAGGAAAAACACAAACACACACCGAGGCGTTTTTATTTACACGCAGCAGCCTGCGCGCGCTTGTAGGCTGTGACAGGCTGCATACTGTCTCCCTCTGACGTCCTGCGCAGCCGCGGGTCGGTGTGGAGCGGGAGGCGAGAACGAGCGCGCGCGCGCGCACCCACGGGCACGGGCGCGCACACGCGGCTTCTAGATGTACAGTACAGTATTTAGTCCTGGATAACTGACTGTTTTATATTACTGTGTTGTTCTTTCTGTGAAAGGAACAACAACGACAACAACAACAACAAAAAAACACTTCCCATTATAACCCAAAGCCATTTCTGTACTTTCTCTTTCTGTATATTTTTACCTGTTGTAACAAGTCGGCAAAACACCTAAAGGAAGAAAAAAATAAAATAAATATTTTTTATTTTTTTTATCCTCATTAAGAAATCCAGCTGTTATGAATATGCAAATTAGAAACACTTACAGCCTTTCAGGCATCCATTCAAAATAATTTTTTGACATCCATTCTAGTAATATTTTGTAAATATACTCTTGCAAATTCGTAGTTTGTTATTATTATTATTATTATCATTATTATTATTATTATTCTGTTGTATACATTGTTTATATTTTGTACAATTTTGCACATATTTTTAAGAAAGATTTTTGTTGTTTCTATCTTTATTTTATAGACTTTTTTTTCCCCTTGTTATTTGCACAAAGTAGGAGCAGTTCAGGATACATTTCACTGCGTGTTGTACCTGTATAACTATGCATGTGACAAATGAATCTTGAATCTAGAAAAAAGAACTGGTATACCCGTGTAACAAGTTTTTTTTTTTTGTTTTTTTTTTTTTTGCATGACCAGAATATGAACATATTGCATACAGCAATATTATAGGCTCTTACAGTATATTTTCACTTTCATATAAAATGCTGATAATTAGGCTAAATAACAGTACACACCAAAGCTTGACATAATTTCCCAACATGTCTAAGCAGGACACAAGTGAACCAGTTTACCAGCAGTTAGGTTGTGCTAATGTGTCAGTAAATGTCTATTCACCAGTTAGTCTGACCTCATAGAGTTATTTTATTGTCATTGTGGCCTCTTGCCTTTTTGAAATAGTGTGGCAAGCAATACAGTATGTATACTTAGTAATTTCCAAAAAAAAAAAAAAAGGTACTGAGATTATATTGCCAGGTCCACATTTTTTCCTACAGAATTGGACTACTTCATATACTGTGGCAGTCTGATTTTTTCCCCCCTCAGTTGATGCAAGGTTGGATGTTTTGCTGCCTTAGATTACCTTTATTAATCTTCTGCAAGTAAAATAAAAGATACACTTTAATGCAATCAGTGAATAGAATAGATACTGCACTTTGATTAAAACTTCTTTTAATTATCAGGATTAACAAATAAGGCAATTTAATTACAGCAGATTCATATGTAGTGATAAGTACACAGTTTGTTGTTGCTGGATGACTGAATTATGCTATGCATCAGTCACTGATCCACTCACCTGGTGAACAAACAATTTAGTTTATATTTTTATCCGGGCTGTGTATTGGAGGCTATATGTTGTTATTTGCTTAAATATTTCAATACATTTGGCAATGGTCTGACCAGCTACCAGAACACTGGTAAATCAGATAAACCAGTAAACCATCTTTGTTAGCTGGTCAATTATTTTTTTTCCCAGATACCCAGATTATTACTTGAATAACGTAATAAATCATTGTTTGAGATCTATTAACTGCATGACTGTTGTGTTCTTTTCTTCCAAACAACCTGTCTATGATGTGGCATCAGTAATTCAGAAACATTACATTACAATTAACATTTTTGATCCATGGCAGCCGGTCAGGCAAAGTTGCATCCAAAGGCTCAGAGAGTAAGCCTACAGATATTTATTGTTATTTTTTTTTCTAGGTCAGGTTTTTTTTATTTTTTTTTTTATTTCAAAGACTTTGGGGTTGGTTTTAAATTAGCCATAAGATCCTGTTGTTAAGGAAACCTGGCAACCCTGACAGGAACGCTCTTGGGTCTTTATTAGTAGCCTATCTTAGTATCAAGAAATCATATTAAGCAGTGCAATTCATGTTCGCTTATAACACCTTCAGTTGTACTATAAATGTCGGGAAGACATTCCGAGGCTTCTTTAGACAGGAACAAAGAACGGGGTTTCCAGCCTGACATATTCCGATGCGCACCCTGCCGTTAAGTGCGCAGTAAACAGCATCACCGTGTAGCGCGTGATCACCGAGAGGGGAGCGACTGAGAGCTCTCCCTTATAGGCGTCGGTTTGGGTTTTTTTTTTTTTTTTTTTAAGAGCGAGCAAAGTGACAGACTGCAGGCGAGAACACCGCGACGCACGAGCGACACCGTGACTTAATCTGAAATAATCCTAAAGCGATAATCCTAGCGAATGGACTTTTTTTGTTTGTTTTTTTTTTTTACTATGTGGAAGGGATGCTGTGGATGCACCAGGGGAGAGAAATTGCCTCATCCAGAGTCGTAGCGGTAAATCAGCCCGCGCCCCGTTTCATATCCACTAAATAGTCTCTCGCGCAAAAAGAAAAAAAAAAAGAAAGAAAAAAAAAGCGGGGGAAAAAAAGGAGAAAGAAATAGAAAGAGAAAAGAAGGGAAGAGAGAGGTAAGGAAGTATGTTCCGAGGATGATTTCTGCCAAGAAAACTCCAGAGAAGAGCCGTTACCGCCTCCATTATCTGGTTTGGCACAACAAACACCGGCAGCTGGAGAAAGAGCTCTCGGCGAGCGAGCAGGTGAGGAGGATATCTGTGGCTACAACAGTCACATCCTAGCGTCCTAAACATGACGGCGTTATTATTATTATTATTATTATTATTATTATTATTATTATTATAACATACTCTTATTGAGTATACTGCTGTAGTCCGGTAGCATGCCTGATGGTTCAAGGTGTGCCATGGTAGGCTAATTAACAGACTTCCCTACGATACATATTATTATTTCTATTAAAAAAAAAATCACTAAAAGTCTAATATTTAACCATTATATAGTGCTAGGATCCTATATGTCTGTACAGACTGACCCCCAGCGCGCGACTCCACACTCTGTACACCTGGCTGAACCGTGAAGCGCTACCGTTCCCTTCCTACTCTCTCTCGCTCTCTCTCTCTCTCTCTATTCTTTTCTCTTTTCTTTTCTCTCCTCGAGCGTTAATTTGTTCATTATGAGCTGTTTAAAGCCTAAAATACGGATTTAATGTCCACTGAGAAGAGCTCCTCATGTGTTTCCATTTACTGTAGAGAAAGGTGTATCTACTGCGGGTTTTTTTTTTTTTTTTTAACCCTTCAGCAAGTCGGTGTTTAAAGCGCACTGGTAAAAAAAAAAAAAAAATGGTGTAAATGAGAAGGGTGTGTTTAACACAAGCGGAGGCACAATGGCTGCTTGAATGATGCTTCTCCATTTTCCATTCACTCTCAGACAGATTTCGTTAGAGAAGCCAGCCACCCCAGTGATAACCTTTAAATACAATGAAATCCAGGACTCAATGTGCCGTCGACGTGGTATACAGTATTGCCACTTTGATTAGATATAAAAGCAGGACTCGCTGTCTAGATTATTAACAATGTGATGCAGAAAATCAGCACAGGAATGTTTCTTTTTTCTGTTTAGATCTGTAAGCTTTTATCATATGTAACACCTGGAGGGACACAGTGGATATTTATAACTGATCTGCTTTGATGTTGGACGACGTATGATAAATACGATTGTACACAATTTTTAAAATTTGTTTTTTTTTCTAACATGATTCTAACACGCTCCAATAAGACCTGTTGGTGCACACTGTAGAGTACAATATTCTAAAACATCCGATTATTAATACGTTTTCTTTGTACAGTATACATACATACATACATACATACTCAAATTCAGAGTTGTATGTGTCACTGAAGATATGCAGCTTTATATCCCTGGGCCTGAGTGATAAATCAAAAGCTAAGCATGCAGATTAATACCGTCATAGAAAGCACCCCTGTTTTGTCTGATTTACTGGTGACAGAATAATCTGGTCATGGTTGGCACAGAATGATTCAGAGTGATTCAGAGTGACTGTGAGCCAAGATCAGGCACAGGATGTGTGTGTGTAAGTTCTAAGAAGGGAGGTCAGTACTACCATGATCGAGATTGGTAGGACAGGGCACACTGCCGTGACAAAGGCAAAAGTGCTGCACCAGCATGCGATCGGTGTTGGGTGTCGGAACAGACGGAGCAGAAAAATTCGAGCTACCATGAAGGAGGCGCGAGGTCATCAATATAGCAGAGACGTGAACTGGAGAGAAGGAGAGGAAAGTCATGATTTAGCCGAATCGAGGAGCTTAATTCGCAGTTTGCTTTGAACGTGCATAAAAAAGTGCACAGACATCGCCTGTTTGGAGGAGATGAGGGAAATTGAGAATGGATTAAAAAAAAAAAAAAAAAGCACAGAGTAAAAAGGGGGAAAGAATGATGGGAGCTGCACAAGAGAGAGATGAATTGTGTAATCTTGCCTTTTTACACAGAACTGCGCATCTAAATGAGAGAAAATGGGTAGACCATATATAGGATCTTGTTTAGCCGGAGACAACCACTGCTTAAATAACCACATTGGCAACAGATACCCTCACTCGCATGTAGTTCTAACAGCATGGATGACTTCTATATCTATCCATTTTTAGTTCATCCTGGCAACTCTTTCTCTTAGGCCTCAGTCTCTCCAGCCCTTCTCCTACACCATGAAATCCAACACTAATTGCTGAATGTTGTCACTAGGGATGGGGATGATGCTTGGGTGGGAGTAGCCTGAGATGTAGTTAACCTATTTGAAGGCTTTTAAAAGACAGGGCAGCATGTGATGGGACAGCAACTGACAGGGCTAAAAGACTGAACAGATGTCTGCACAGATGAGACCACAGTATGTTATGGTTGTGTGGGATGCCGAACTGAAAATGAGTAAGTGACAGGTACTTTGAGGATCATGTCTGATTTGATCACGGTTTATGGAAAGGTTTTACCTATACTCTAACACATTGCAGGCTGTGGAAAAGGCCACAGAAGTCTGGCAGGAATCTACGTAGTATGCGTGCCATTCTTACGTGCCATCCTTATGTTTACTTCAGCGTTATAAATACTGTGATCCATAATTTTACTAAGAAACAAGTTCCCCTATTGCAATTTGAATATGCAAAACAATAGCTAGCTTGAGTTAATTTTAAAATGTGACGCCTTTTTTCCTCCTGTGTAGGATATTTGTCAGTATAGTTGTCAGAAGAAAAATTGGCCTCTCCGATTTCTTTTAATTGTGAAATTTGGCAACCTTAAAATCCCCTGCCTCGGGAAGTATTGCTCTTACAATGTTGAAACAGGAAGGGATTAGACTTCTGGTGAGTGTAAATAACCCTGGGTTGACCACAATTTCTCATTCAGATGTCTACAACTTTTCATAGTACTTACTATGACCACAGCGACCATGACATGGAGCAAAATCCTTTAATTTTAGAGCTCTTTCTAAGAGGAAAATCTTTTGTTTTAAGGTTTTGTATAGAAGGGAGCTAGAACATAGTGATGAAAAATAACACAGAAAAATAATGCATGTACAGTACTGTGCAAAAGTCTTAGGGCATCCTATTTTTTGCATACAAACAGTGTTATAAATTACATTTTATGAATTCTGCCTTATTGATTCAGTACAAAAATTCATATTCACAAACATTACTTTTCCAAAAAAAAAAA